>JAZDUH010000262.1:5967500-6002500 GCA_036419115.1 Scarus forsteni | reverse complement strand
CCAGTGGGACCAGACAGTGGTATGACATCACACTGGTAGGTCTATTTGAGGATGTCATGGGGCTCACGTGTGCAGACAATCACTGATATGACGTGTTGACTTTGAAACAATATTGTGGTTGATGACTCGGTGTCTCAGACAGAGGCAGAGCATCCCTCTGTCATGCTAACATGCTAACACTCGCTTTAATGGACCCTTGATGTTTGTCACCCCAGTTCTGCAAGCTCCACACTGTGGCTGATGTTTTGATGTTTGTTGGGGCCCTCCTGCAGCTCTAACAGTCTGTGGCTGATGTTTGTCAATCTCTAGTCTCTCCTGCGGCTCCAGTCTGTGGCTGATGTTTGTTGATCTCTAGTCTCTCCTGCAGCTCCAGTCTGTGGCTGATGTTTGTTGATCTCTAGTCTCTCCTGCAGCTCCAGTCTGTGGCTGATGTTTGTTGATCTCTAGTCTCTCCTGCGGCTCCAGTCTGTGGCTGATGTTTGTTGATCTCGAGTCTCTCCTGCAGCTCCAGTCTGTGGCTGATGTTTGTTGATCTCTAGTCTCTCCTGCGGCTCCAGTCTGTGGCTGATGTTTGTTGATCTCGAGTCTCTCCTGCAGCTCCAGTCTGTGGCTGATGTTTGTTGATCTCGAGTCTCTCCTGCAGCTCCAGTCTGTGGCTGATGTTTGTTGATCTCGAGTCTCTCCTGCAGCTCCAGTCTGTGGCTGATGTTTGTTGATCTCGAGTCTCTCCTGCAGCTCCAGTCTGTGGCTGATGTTTGTCGATCTCTAGTCTCTCCTGCGGCTCCAGTCTGTGGCTGATGTTTGTTGATCTCGAGTCTCTCCTGCAGCTCCAGTCTGTGGCTGATGTTTGTTGATCTCGAGTCTCTCCTGCAGCTCCAGTCTGTGGCTGATGTTTGTTGATCTCGAGTCTCTCCTGCAGCTCCAGTCTGTGGCTGATGTTTGTTGATCTCGAGTCTCTCCTGCAGCTCCAGTCTGTGGCTGATGTTTGTTGATCTCGAGTCTCTCCTGCGGCTCCAGTCTGTGGCTGATGTTTGCTGATCTCGAGTCTCTCCTGCAGCTCGAGTCTGTGGCTGATGTTTGTCGACTGAATCTCTCCTGCAGCTCCAGTCTGTGGCTGATGTTTGTTGATCTCGAGTCTCTCCTGCAGCTCCAGTCTGTGGCTGATGTTTGTTGATCTCGAGTCTCTCCTGCAGCTCCAGTCTGTGGCTGATGTTTGTTGATCTCGAGTCTCTCCTGCAGCTCCAGTCTGTGGCTGATGTTTGTTGATCTTGAGTCTCTCCTGCAGCTCCAGTCTGTGGCTGATGTTTGTTGATCTCGAGTCTCTCCTGCAGCTCCAGTCTGTGGCTGATGTTTGTTGATCTCTAGTCTCTCCTGCGGCTCCAGTCTGTGGCTGATGTTTGTTGATCTTGAGTCTCTCCTGCAGCTCCAGTCTGTGGCTGATGTTTGTTGATCTCGAGTCTCTCCTGCAGCTCCAGTCTGTGGCTGATGTTTGTTGATCTCGAGTCTCTCCTGCAGCTCCAGTCTGTGGCTGATGTTTGTCGACTGAATCTCTCCTGCAGCTCCAGTCTGTGGCTGATGTTTGTTGATCTCGAGTCTCTCCTGCAGCTCCAGTCTGTGGCTGATGTTTGTTGATCTCGAGTCTCTCCTGCAGCTCCAGTCTGTGGCTGATGTTTGTTGATCTTGAGTCTCTCCTGCAGCTCCAGTCTGTGGCTGATGTTTGTTGATCTCTAGTCTCTCCTGCAGCTCCAGTCTGTGGCTGATATTTGTCCATCTCTAGTCTCTCCTGCAGCTCCAGTCTGTGGCTGATGTTTGTTGATCTCGAGTCTCTCCTGCAGCTCCAGTCTGTGGCTGATGTTTGTTGATCTTGAGTCTCTCCTGCAGCTCCAGTCTGTGGCTGATGTTTGTTGATCTCTAGTCTCTCCTGCGGCTCCAGTCTGTGGCTGATGTTTGTTGATCTTGAGTCTCTCCTGGAGCTCGAGTCTGTGGCTGATGTTTGTTGATCTTGAATCTCTCCTGCAGCTCCAGTCTGTGGCTGATGTTTGTTGATCTCGAGTCTCTCCTGCGGCTCCAGTCTGTGGCTGATGTTTGTTGATCTCGAGTCTCTCCTGAGGCTCCAGTCTGTGGCTGATGGATCTCGTAGTCTCTCCTGGGGTCAGTTGTGGCTGAGTTTGTTTTGATCCTGAGCAGGATGTGTTGCTTTCCTCCAGACCCATAAGGAATGCATTTTCTCCGAGCAGACTGAATGGCATGTGCTGACACTGCCTGAGCCTGTGAGCATGACTGAGTAACCGAGACTCCAAGTCTGTGGCTGAATGTTTGTGACCCGGAAAGCTCCAGCTGTCATGTGTTGACCAGCTCTTGAGCTCCACGATGCTAGTCGTGACTGGCAGCAGCTGGGTGGTCTCTGTTGATGAGTTGTCAGCTAATGAGAGCTGTGTGAGCCCTGCAACAATTCCTGGCAAACAAACAGGCTGTGCAGGAGTTCAGCCTGATGATGGAGAACAGCGCATGAGCTGTCCAAACAGCGTGCATTCACATCTTTGATACACCAAGACTCAGCTGAGGCTGGCCTGTCTCCGCATACGGATGACAGAACTTGTGTTGTCAGCTGATCTCAGCTCTTTGTTTGATCAAGTTTCCTTCTCAGGATGTACTGCTTTGATTAGGATGCAGATTTGTGGGGGTTAAATAACTCTGTGTGTCAGGCGCTCACCCTGCCGTCTCCACCAGGGATTAGAACAAGCAGGGCACATTAGCCGACATCTTTGTACACCAAAACATCACCTGAGGAGGCTGACGCCCAAACATCTGCAATACACCTGACATGAAGCTGATCTTTCATACCTTCGTACACGCTGATCCCTGATCTGTCTCAAATTGCTTTGATTGGTTCAGACTACTGCATAGTTTCATCCAGGGACTACTGCATTGGGTCACTAAGCCAAATATTCAGAGATATGGCCAGCATGGAAACCATCTATGTGTCCATTTGTCAGCCTTCACCCCTGTTGTCCAGCGGTGCCATGTCAGAAGTGTGAGCCACTGTTTCAGACACACCAAGCACACATTATACCCAACACTTCAAACACATGGGCTGAGCGAAGGCTTGTCTAAGCTGGAGGAAGTACTGACTCCTGTGAGCGGACCCCCTCTCACTGGTGGACCAATCAGAGTGGACAAAGGCTCACTTCATGTTTGAAGCTTAAATGCAGTTACCAAACATTAGACCCTTTTCTTTAGGAGGTTTGTATCTTTAAACAGCCAGAGTTCAATTACTGAATGAAAACAGGTTCTCTGTAAGAGTCCTCGAATAACCCGAGCCTGTTGTAACAGAATCAGACCCATTTTCTGCTCGAAGCTGCAGCCCGCTTGTCAAATATAATGAACAGTGTGGATTTCCCTCATGTCTGTGTGGGTGTGCCTCTTCTCTTTAAATTGTATAGAACATTTCATGGCTGGAGTTTCAGAAGAAATATATTCAACACTTACATAAATCAGCAGCACTTTCCTCTGTGGTGTAACTTTGGCATGTCTGAGGCTCTTTGCTCTGAGGCTGCGTGGCTGTTTTCAGTCTAAGGATAAATCGCTGTGGCGTCATTGAAGAGGTAAAAACATCATTTCAGACGAGCATCATCACGGCTGCCTTCTGTGCAGCAGGCTTTAGGAGAGCTGTCACGTTACTCCATAGATATCAGTTTGACAAAAAACATCCAGGAGCTGTTTGATCATAGAGAGCCAGGAGCTCCAGGAGGTCAGCTGAAGGGCAGAGGCCAGAGGTCATGGTATTTAGAAGCCAGTTGACCTTTTGACCTCGGTCACCTGAGGGATTCACTCTCACAGTTTGACTCAGTCGAGGTTCATCCTTCCTGGCGATAGAGGCCCACACCGCTGTTTCCCCTCTGGCTCGGCGTTAATGACCTGGCGGCGGGGGCGTGGCCTCTGACACGATGAGATGTGCGTCTGGTTGTTGTTTCTGGTTTTTCCTCCTGAACGCCGGCCAGAGCAAAGCCATGGCCTGAGGGACAAACACAAACACACCTTGTTGGTAATTGGCTCTAAAATATGGACGATGAAGAGGCCCGTGATTAAAGACCAAAACAGATTCTACGGCGGCGGGGGGGCAGCGTGGTGGGCTCGGACCGCTCCCTGTCTGATGAGAGGGGCTCTTGCTAGCTTGACAGCAGCAACGCCTCTAATTGTTAGCTGAGGAAATAAAGGAGTTGAGAGCAGATCCTGAGGCGTGTTGCTCTTTGTTTTGCTGCACGCAGCCTCTCTGATGCCGACGATGTGGCGAACACGCCACAGGAGGAGACGAAGCGCTGCATAATAACAGAGTAAACACCTGCAGGGGAAATGAGAGCAGAGATTTCTCTTTAAGGACGCCAGGCTTCAGGTGTGCTCGCTCACAGACAGCATGCTGTGAGTTTGCTTTATGTGTCTGCCATGAGGTTTGTTTCTCTCTAAATATATATATGGGTGTTTTGGTTACACCGAATCCTCCCGTGATATTAAGGCATTCATCAGAAACAGAGAGAGATCCACCGGAGGTTTGTTAGCATCTGTTTTTGGCATATGTAAAGTCAGGTGTGTGGATATGCCGATGCCTGAGTGATGAAATTATATCTTAGAATACAGGCCGACACCATCAACAGGGCCGTATGTTGGATGGCTGTAAGATATGAAGCCTGATCCTGAGTTACAACTTAAAGGTTCAGGTTCACAAGCAACCACTGAAAGATTACGATAAATGAGCTATTTACATCACTGCTAACTTAGCTTAGCTTAATCAACCAGCCATGGATGGATGGATGAATGATTAATAAATGATGGATGGATGGAAAAATGCAAGGATCAGTGAATGGTTTGATAAATTAATAGATATATTTATGCATGTATGTATGGATGAATGTATGTATGGACAAATAGACGGATGATTGGATAAATGAGTGGGCAAATAGATGTTTGTATGTATAGATGAATGAATGGGTGGATGTAAGTATGGATGGATGTATGGATGTTGTTATGTATGGATGTATGCATGTATGGATGTATGGATGGATGTATGCATGGATGTTAGTATATATGGATGATAGATGTATGTATGCATAGATGAATGGATGGATGTAAGTATAGATGTAAGTATGCACGTAGTTATGTATGGATGTATCGATGAATAGATGGATAGATGGATGTATTAATGGATGGACATATGTATGTATGTAAGTATATATGGATGGATAGATGGTAGGATGTATGCATGGATGGATGGATGTTAGTATGTATGTAAGTGTGTATGTACGTATGGATGTAGTTATAGATGGTTAGATGGATGTATGGATGGATAGATGGATGGATGGATGTATGGATGGATAGATGGATGTATGTTTTGATGAATGAATAGATGGACGCAAGTATATATGGGTGGATAGATGGATGGATGGATGGATGAATGAATGAATGGATTGATGTAATTATATATGGATGGATGGATGAATAGATGGATGTATTCACAGATGGATGAATGTAAGTATATGTGGATGGATAGATGGATAGAGATATGGATGTAAATATATATATGGATGGATAGATGGAAAGATGGATGGATGTACAGTATAGATGTATGTATTTATGGATGTATCTCCCTGTCCAGCCCTGCAGAGCTCTGTCTCCTGCCTCTCTGTGGACTGTGGTATATAAACAGAGGAGGAGCAGGTAGCCTCTCCATTGGCCCAGCTCTGGATGGATGGGTGTATAGATGTATGTATGGATGTATCTCCCTGTAGCCTCTCTGTGGGCCCAGCTCTGGATTGATGGATGGATGGATGTAGGTATATGTTGATGGATGTATGATGGATGTATCTTCCTGTAGCCTCTCCGTTGGCCCAGCTCTGGATGGATGGATGTATAGATGTATGTATGGATGTATCTCCCTGTAGCCTCTCTGTGGGCCCAGCTCTGGATGGATGGATGGATGGATGTAGGTATATGTTGATGGATGTATGATGGATGTATCTTCCTGTAGCCTCTCCGTGGGCCCAGCTCTGGATGGATGGATGGATGGATGTATAGATGTATGTATGTATGGATGTATCTCCCTGTAGCCTCTCTGTGGGCCCAGCTCTGGATGGATGGATGGATGGATGTAGGTATATGTTGATGGATGTATGATGGATGTATCTTCCTGTAGCCTCTCCGTGGGCCCAGCTCTGGATGGATGGATGGATGGATGTATAGATGTATGTATGGATGGATGTATCTCCCTGTAGCCTCTCTGTGGGCCCAGCTCTGGATGGATGGATGGATGGATGTAGGTATATGTTGATGGATGTATGATGGATGTATCTTCCTGTAGCCTCTCCGTGGGCCCAGCTCTGGATGGATGGATGGATAGATGTATAGATGTATGTATGTATGGATGTATCTCCCTGTAGCCTCTCTGTGGGCCCAGCTCTGGATGGATGGATGGATGGATGTAGGTATATGTTGATGGTTGTATGATGGATGTATCTTCCTGTAGCCTCTCTGTGGGCCCAGCTCTGGATGGATGGATGGATGGATGTATAGATGTATGTATGTATGGATGTATCTCCCTGTAGCCTCTCTGTGGGCCCAGCTCTGGATGGATGGATGGATGGATGTAGGTATATGTTGATGGATGTATGATGGATGTATCTTCCTGTAGCCTCTCCGTGGGCCCAGCTCTGGATGGATGGATGGATGGATGTATAGATGTATGTATGTATGGATGTATCTCCCTGTAGCCTCTCTGTGGGCCCAGCTCTGGATGGATGGATGGATGGATGTAGGTATATGTTGATGGATGTATGATGGATGTATCTTCCTGTAGCCTCTCCGTGGGCCCAGCTCTGGATGGATGGATGGATGGATGTATAGATGTATGTATGTATGGATGTATCTCCCTGTAGCCTCTCTGTGGGCCCAGCTCTGGATGGATGGATGGATTGATGTAGGTATATGTTGATGGATGTATGATGGATGTATCTTCCTGTAGCCTCTCCGTGGGCCCAGCTCTGCACACCTGCAGGGGAGCAGAAACGTCTTCTTTAAAGGATGCCGAGCTCTGAGTGTGCTGGCTCACAGAGATCCTGCTGTGAGGCCAATAAAACAAAAACGATAGCACACTGCCTTTGCACAGCGTGGAGTCTGGCCTCCTCCAGTCCGGGGAGAAAATCATCTTTAAGGGAACCATTTTAATTAACTCCTCATTTAGACCGAGTGCTCTGGTCTCCTTCTTCCTCCTCTGATATGAAATGGTTTCAGGCACAGCTCGCTGTAATCGCCTCCAAAGTGCTGCTCTGAAGGTTAAAGCCGAGCGAGAGGTCATTTGAATGATTTGATTACTGCTCATTTTTAACCCTTAATCCCACGGCGGCCCGGGAATGTTAATCAGTCACCTGGCTCGTTGTGCTCTGATAAGGGCCGAGAGGGAGTTTTTGTTTTCATGTTGTGTTGAGGGCTAAAAAACTATCTCCAACACGGCTGATAGACAAGCACACACACGAGCACATCAGTCCAACGCAGCAGCGAGCTCTTCAGGGCTTTATCTGCACCACCTCCAGCTGTTTCACATATGTACAGCGATAACTCAGAGCAATTAATGAGACAATGTGACCCCAGCAGATTGTTCATCAGCTCATAACAGCCATTACAGGAGGTCCACTGACACTTCAAAACACTTTACTTAGAGAACAGACGGGGTATCTGTGCTCTGTAACTAAGCAGTCAGGGAGTAGATTTTTTAAAATGACTTTACAAACAGAAAAAGACAATCTTGAGATGTTGGCCTCAAAAACCAATCTATCATATCATTTTAGAGTAAAAATCAACATCTGTGAAAGTTTAAAGGTCCATGTTCTCCTCTGTTTGTGTCATTAGAAGAGCTTTAATTATATTTACAGTAAAATACCAAATAAAAGCCGGGCATTTATTTGCTTCAATCACAGAGCAGACTGGGCGTTCATTTGGGACAGGCGTTTAATTCTTTTTGCACAAAAAGCTTGCTTAGCAAAAAATGAAAAAATATGGTAAATATAATCAAATTATTTATTTGCACCAGTGTGAATAACACCTGTTCATTTTCAAGGCAAGATTGCAGTATGGTTGTTATACTCTTGTCTTCGTCTTTCAAATCAACACTCTTTAAACTCTCTTAAAACTGGTAAGGAACGACTGGTAGTTTACTTAAGGTTATATTTTTTTTCCCCCTGCACCAGGGCCATGGAGAAAAGCAGCACCACTAACTTCTAATTTTCAAAGCCCTAGTATGTAAGATTCTGTCTCAGTGCCCTTTGTGGACGTTGAGTGTAGCTGCACTGTCATGAAACAGAGTGTCTGAGACCATCCTGCATTTTCTGACATACAGAGGGAGGAGAAGCTGACAGGACGTCCAGAGAGACAAATAAACCATGTGGACTGTAAAGGATCAGTCTGAACATGTTTCTTTTCAAGTGTCAGCTGTGAGCTCAGCATTCGCATGTGTGTTCTGTAACTTTGACTGTAGCTCCTCGGCTGTGCCAAATAAATTACTCCAGGCATTTATTTGGAACCTGGCATTTTTTTTGCTATTTTATGGTATTGTACATCATGTTTTATCTGTTTTCTCAAATCTAACTCAAATTTGTTTCAGGTAACTGGATGAGTCTTCATGAGTCCAGCTCTTCAAACCTGGATCCTCCTGGTCTGCCTGGTTCTGGTCCATGCCTGGTCCTGGTCCTGGTCTATGTCCTGTCTGGCTCTGGTTTTTTGGTAGCGCTCTGACAGAGCAGATGGACTCACAGGCTCCTTCAGAGTCATCATCTCATCAGCTCAGCAGCAGGAGGATTTCACACTTTGTTAATTTGTATTCTTTGTGAATCTGAGAGACGACCCGCTCAGGATTCTCTCGCTGAAATATTCATCAGCGCCCCGCAGGGCCTGTACCATTGAGGAGCTGGCATAACAGAGAGAGCAAATAACATCCAGACTAAATTCATTCAGGGTAAACATTTTGCCCTTCCAAACAAGTCACAATTACAGCGACTGAAGAGCTGCCTCTCCCACCGCAGACTTTCAGAGATAGAAGCAGAAAGAGAGATCCGTCCTGTCTTTTCAATTAGGACTGGTTTTTATGACAGGCTGGCTCCGCGAGTGCATGCTAATGCCTGCTGCTAATGCACATGCATACTAATGTTCTGAGCCCGTGCTTCAGGACTGAACTCGTTCTCTTATTTGGCCAAACTTTACAGAAGCACATGGTGAGCTCCAGATAAAAAGACATTAATGTGACAGTGGATGCAGCTCCACACAGCAGAGACAAAGCCAAAGGGAAGTATGGACTCTATATTAGCTTTCTAACTCATTCATGTGATGCAGAGAAGACACAAACTATTCCCACCCAAACTTTTCAGCCCACACTAATTGCTTTCACCAAACTCTCATGGCGGCCATTTTCCTCAGATGTTGGGGTGCTCACATCACATCCTAATTAGGGCCAGCATCAGTTCCAGTTTGATTGCAGCTCCATGTTTTCAAGCCTTCTGTCCTCAATCCCAACAAGTCACAGTGCTACAGGCTCCTGCCCCAGTTCTGACCAGCTCAGACACCCCAGAAGCACCAGGGCTCAAGAGTTAAAGACTTTCCTGGCTTGGAAATAGCGTCTCCTGACTGAAGGATGTTTCTGCTGCTTTAGCTGTGGTGTAAGAACAGACCAGTGCAGCTGCTCTACTCACGCTCCAGCTGATCTGATGCCAGTCCTGATGTGTAACGTCACCTGGGGCAAAGATCAGACGGAGAAGAGAAGAATTAAGATGCATGCAGACTAGTTTGTCCCCACTCTGACCACAGACCAAACTCCTCCATAACTAACCTGAGAGAGTCAGAATGGCTGTTAGACTGAACAGAGGACGGGCCGTGAGGAAACAAACACAGAGGCAGAGTAATTGGTATTTGGGGAGTTTCCTCAGTTCAGTCTGAACACAAAGCAGCCACTTTATAGATTTAGTCCCAACACATATCAGCAGGATTCAGATGAGATGGTGCAGGGCTTCAGCATGTAGGCAGGTCAGCTGGTGTGACCTACAGACTGTGGGACTGATCTGCAGTCAGGACGTCCTCAGAGCTGTGTGGATGTTAGAGGGAGGTTTGTTATCATCATAAATACGCCTCAGTGGTTTGATCAGCTGTGAGAAGAGGCCCAGCACAGACGTTAGGCTGTAATCTCTGCAGATGGGACAAGAACTCTGGAACTTACTCAATTTTAGGTGGGAGTGAATAAAATCCCAGTTGTCCACAGCACTGAAGCCCAAACTCAGACTGGGTCTGATTCCATTCTGTGGAAACACCCTGAGCTCCAGGCAGTTTGGGAGTCCACCATGAAGACACATTCATGTAAAGCTCCTCTCAGGCTGCACCGGGGAGCCGGCATATTAACGGCAGGGATAGCTTTCACACAGACGTTAACCTGCTGAGAAGACTGAAGCTGTTATCAGATGTTCTATAGAAACAATATACGGTGATATACAAAATTTTCCATGGCCAAGCACCACCTCCACTACAAAAATTTGTAAAAAAAAAACTCAAATAGGTCAACTAGAGCTGTTCCAGAGGTGACTGTGTTGTTCCTTTAAGAAAAAGTGCCTATAGTCAAACCACTTTTTCAGTCCGTGCATCTCAGACCTGGAACTCCCAACCCTGACCTCTGTCAAAAAACAGCTTAAAGCTTGGCTGCTGGAAAACCAACACTGCTCCCATAAACAGGCCTAAACTTGTCTATTTGTCCTATATGTCTATTTTGTCAAGGGCTCCATCTCCAATTTTTACTGAGCAATGTGCAATGCAACTAGCACTTTATATTCCTGGGTACTCTAGGTATCACAAATTACCATCCCTGGTATTAGATTATTGTAATATGCAATTGAGCATTAGGCAATCAAAATAGCACTTTATATTTTTTGGGCAATTTGCAAAACAATAATGCACTTTACACTTTAGCACTCTGCACTTTAACCAGCCCCTTGGCCTAAAAGTTTTTGTTTGTTTGTTTGTTTTTGATGATCAGCTGTGTTTGCTTTGTTTCATATTGTTTGTTTCACTTTGTCTTTCTTTTGTTTTTATTGTGTATAAATGTTTTGTACGACACCAACCTGCCAATGGGACTAGAGATGGAAATTAGCCACAGGGCTATAATCTCACATGTTTACATTTATATGTTCATTAACATGGACTGTCCCATCTTTTAAAAATAAACAAATCTACAATCTACAATCTACAAAATATGAAACACTGGACTGGAGGTAGTTTATTTGACTGCTTCAGCAAAAGACTGACAAAGCAAATCATCATTCTTATTTTCCCATGTGTGTAACGTATATGTCAGCAGAAATAAAGACATCAACGTCATGTATATGTACAAAACTTCCACTCCAGAAATGGTCAGCTGTTAGACTTCAGTTCACACTTTCTATTTCTGTCCAGGTGCCAGACTAACTGAACTGACATGTTCAGAGCAGCTGAAAAGTTTCATGCACAGAGTTCAAGACCAGAATGAAACCAAAAGAATATGTTATGAATTAAAGTCATCCTTATGGCCAGCAGTGTGAGTGATGCTAATGCTAGCCAGTCAACACTGTTTTAGCATTATTTACTCAAATCAAAGACACAGTTCACTCTGTTTCTGTTTGTATGCCTCCTTTGTTTGAACTGCTCCACAGTTTGTTCCTTTTCTAACATCCTGACCACAGCAGCAGGTTTCTGTCTATGTGAGACTTTAATAAGAAGTTACTTTATCTACATTTCTATTTACAGTATATCACAGCAGTGGGTTCACTCGTCACATATCTGCTGATGTTTTTCTTTCATGGGACATCATTGAGGAAATGGCATTTATGAAATATTGACAGTTTGTTCCTGATTTGGCCTCTTTCTCTTCGGGGTGGACTCCCTGCTGTTTCCAGCAGTTTAAACATTGAGTTGTTTTGAGGGGACAGAAAAGTTACACTGTTAAACAGGCTGCACACTGACTGCTGCTCACTGTTTAAACATGAAGAGACATAATAAAACAGGAATGTGAGGGTGTACCCACCTCTGTGAGATACTGTGTATTAACAGGATCTAAAGAGCCTAAATCAGAACTGAAGCCAGCCTCAGCTGTGTGTGGATTCTCAGAACAGTTATCGAAGGTTAAAAGTATTTTTGGAGGCCAGTTTCTGTCTCTGAGCTCAGAAACAGAGTAAAGAGGAGCTGACGTCACAGGAGGGTCAATGGTCTCATGTGTCCCTCCTCCATCTGCAGGCCCTGTGACACTGGAGTGATAAACATCTTACTGGGGACATGCTAATGCAGCGTAGTGGCATGCTAATGCAGCGTAGTGACATGCTAATGCAGCATAGTGGCATGCTAATCAGTGGCGGGGCCTCGTGTGTGGGCACAGCAGTGACAGAACATCTCCACGCCTGATCTCATCCGTCTCCTGTTCTGATGTCGGGGTAATCCGAGCCCAGGTCAGATCCAGATAAGCTCAGCCTAAATGAAGCCTGATTGGTCCAGGTGAATTCAGCTTGGCGAGGCTCAGCAGGTCGCTGGCAGCCTTCACCGAGGAGCTCCGGCTTGGCGGGCGCTCCCAGAGTCCCGCTGTGAGATCTCCTCTCCTGTTCTTGGCCTGCAGAATCCACAAAGACAACATGTTGAGTTCCAGTAAACAACAGTTACTTCACTGCAGAGCCTTAAATTAGTTTGAGCTCTGACTCTGTTTCTCTTTATTTTCTCCACACAGACGGACGTTTAGGATTTACGATGTCAGCTTACTCAGAGGAGATGAAGAGGAGCACAGTGTGTCTCCTTCTATACTCACGTCAGCTTGGTAAATGGTAAATGGTAAATGGACTTGAGCTCTCTAGTCTTTTGCTTTACACCACAGGTCACACCTTACCATTCACACAAATTCACACCCATTCACTCCCTGGTGGTTCAGAGTTTCTATGTTAGTTATCCATCAGTATCTCTAACACATTCACACCCATTTACCCTCCACTGACGCAGCAGTGGGTTAAGTGTTTTGCTCAAGGACACATCGTCATGTGTCGCCCAGAGCTGGGCTTGAACCTGCAACCTCCAGATCACTGACCAACGCACTATCCCACTGCACCACCGACGCGCCGCACTCACTGGCTGCTTTACGAGGAACAATCACTTATCTGCACATTTACACAAACATGGCAGCAACTCAATGCATTCAGCCATTTAGACATGGCCGATACAGCTGGCTGGTGTTGAGGAGGAAAGGTGATTTAACTCGGACTCTCATGTCCAGGGTTTCAAAGAATGGTCCAAAAAGAGAAAATATCCAGTGAGCAGCAGCTCTCTGGGCCAAAACCCTGATTGATGCCAGAGGTCAGAGGTCAGAAATGGTCACAGATGTTCAATCTTGAGGCAGACAGGCTGCAGCAGCAGAAGACCACACCATCCCAGTTAGATGGTCGGCTCATATGAGCTTCAGCAGGTCATCGTGACTGTCTCTGCATGCAAAAATGCATTAAACTGCTGCCATGTTATTGGCTTGTAAGCATTTAAAAGTGTACCTGGTAAAATGGACGTGAAGATTTTCTAAACTTGAATGTTTTTGTTTTTTATTCTCGAGTGCAAACAGAAGTTCATTTAATCATCTTTACCTTTTGTCCATATGACCAAGGCCAGAGGGCCGCATGTGGCCCCCGAGCCTCCAGTTTGATTCTGATTTATTTCCGATTTACGACGGTTATGACACATCCTTTAATTATCTTTAGAAATTAATCAGTCAGCATTGTTATGACCACCTGTTACGTTTTAGCAGGTCCGACTGTTTAGGCAGGTCTGACTGGTGTTATGGACTGATGCTATACAAATAATTGATTCACTGATTGGTTGATTAATTGATTAATTGATTTATTAATTGATTCACTGATTAACTGATTGATTGACTGAATGGTTGATTTTTCTTTGCCCTAATTCTGACAAAAAAAACTTAACCAGCCAGACAAAAGAGTCATTTTGATTTTCTGTGTCTCAGCTGTTCAGCTACTCGGAGTGGAGCAGGCTGCAGTTTGTGGGCCTCTGAATGACCTGTTGAGGCCAAAGCAGCTCAGATGTTTGAGCTTTAAGGTCAAAGCATTTGAGTCGTGATTCATGGGAGTGTTTTTGAGATGCTGGAGAAACTCTGAGCATCCTGCTCCTCTTCATCACTTTACTGGATCAGCTTATTCGACACTGACACTTCAGCAGCATGGAAAACTTTTTAACAACAACATTGTTTTTTTAGCTAATCACTGTTTTAATAAAAAAGCTACCATGATACAGGTCACCAGCACAGTGGGACAGTTTAACTGCAGCTCAGACGAGTGAGGGGAGGGCTGTCAGTGCTCCCTGTTCAAGAATTATTATATTAAAAACTTATAGCCTACAGTGGGCTCCAGCACAAGCTACAGACATGTGAGGCATGTTGTGCAGCTATAGTAAACATTAGAGCACAGCACTGGAAAGACAAAGTCACTCCACTTACTGAGAGGGGGTGTTGTTTGTAACAGCTCATGGAGATTTACACTCCTGCTGCATCACCTCTTCGTGTGTCTGAATTCTAACACAAACTCTCATTTTCAAATGGACCATAATTATTTAGCCAAGAAAAGAGAGGAGGAGGCGGGCCTTCCTCCTCGCCATAACAGCCGGTCTTTCTACCTTATCGATCCATGATCAACAAGGTGGATGTTTCTCCAGTCACTTCTTCTACTTGTCTCCAAAACCAGAAGCTAAATGTCCAGAAAAGGTGAAAATAGAAACAAAATTTCCGTTCTTACCCCGACCCACACTGCATCACCTGTGAGCCGGACAAACGGACCAGAATCAGCTCGGTGTGGTGCTGATTGGTTTTGTTTACAGTCCAGTCTGAGCTAAACTTACCGCAGACTCAAAACTCTCCCCGTGTCTGAACACTAAAATGAGTGGAGGAGCTCTGATGTTTACTTCCTCTTGTGTCTGTGATGTCATACCTGTCATCGCTCACTCTGATTGGCTGTCATTCCAGGGCTTCAGACAAATTTGTCACAGAATTTAAACATTTTCCACGTTGCCTAAAAAGGCTAATGTCATGTTGCTTGTGAAATGATTCAAGAGGTTTGTGTTGGAATTTTGCCATCAATGGCGTCGACCCATTCACTCCCATGCTTAATCATCACGTGACAAACTGAGATTTGTGTTTGCTGTGAACATCGGGTGACTAAGTGGACCTCAGCTTTTACGTCTTTGCTGTATTTGTTGGATTTCTGAGGAGGCAGCACCCATGAAATCACTCCTCTGTCTGCGCTCTGAGCTGCTCTGGACTCCTGCAGACATATGTTGGCATCAGAGCTGCTATGCTGGCGAGTGTTTTGGCTCACTTTCAATGTAAGTTTTTACCAAAATGTCACTCAGCTCTGTTTCTCTAATGGCTGAGCTGCTGTCATGAGCTTTACATGCAGCTCTTTGGAGTATCAGAGCAGGCAGCCACAAACTTCGAGAAACAGAATTCTCCCAGATGACTGTTTGTGATTTTTCAGATTTTTCAGTATTTGCTTGAATCGCTGAATCTTTTTGGCGATAAAGATCTGCTCTGAGGTCACAGCAACGCTGGTCTGAGGCAGGACAAACATCCCTTTAATCCACTGCAGTGTTTGCCTTCTCCATCATTAGCACCATTAGCACGTGGCTGGTATTATGCAGCAATCCCATTTGATTAATGAATGCTCTGTGATCTCCCTGTTATGTTAAACACCAGCAGATAATGTAATCCAGGAAATTCCATGAGCTCCTCCATTTATAGACTTCAACCAGGCACAAATAAGGTGTCTATAAGAGGAAGTAAAACTCTAAACCAATCAGGATCAAGGCATTTCTCAGAAGACATGTCTCAGCTAATATGGAGCAGGTAACTCAAGATAGGATTACAGGTCCATCTTATTGGAGCTGGATTAAAACCTCCTGCAGTCATTAGAAATCTCACATGATCCCTGCTGCTTCATAATTGGTCCTGTGTGAGTGGAGCTTAAGTCAAATAAGCCCACAGTCTCCAAATACGGCCCTCTGCCAGCTTCAGGAGGATCTCCAAACATCAACCTCAGCACGAAGTGTCAACAGGCCGGGTGAAGACAGAAGGAGAGCCAGGTTTAAAACAGAAGGAGAGCCAGGTTTAAGACGGATGGAGGGCCAGGTTTAAGACAGAAGGAGAGCCAGGTTTAATGCAGAAGGAGGGCCAGTTTTAAAACAGAAGGAGAGCCAGGTTTAAAACAGAAGGAGAGCCAGGTTTAAGACAGAAGGAGGGCCAGGTTTAACACAGATGGACAGCCAGGTTTAACACAGATGGACAGCCAGGTTTAAAACAGATGGAGGGCCAGGTTTAAGACAGAAGGAGAGCCAGGTTTAACACAGATGGACAGCCAGGTTTAAAACAGATGGAGGGCCAGGTTTAATGCAGAAGGAGGGCCAGGTTTAAAACAGAAGGAGAGCCAGGTTTAAGACAGAAGGAGAGCCAGGTTTAACACAGATGGACAGCCAGGTTTAAGACGGATGGAGGGCCAGGTTTAAGACAGAAGGAGGGCCAGGTTTAATGTAGAAGGAGGTCCAGTTTTAAGACAGAAGGAGAGCCAGGTTTAAGACAGAAGGAGAGCCAGGTTTAAGACAGAAGGAGAGCCAGGTTTAAGACAGAAGGAGGGCCAGGTTTAATGCAGGGGGAGGGCCAGTTTTAAAACAGAAGGAGAGCCAGGTTTAAGACAGAAGGAGAGCCAGGTTTAAGACAGAAGGAGAGCCAGGTTTAACACAGATGGACAGCCAGGTTTAAGACGGATGGAGAGCCAGGTTTAAGACAGAAGGAGAGCCAGGTTTAAGACAGAAGGAGGGCCTGGTTTAAGACAGAAGGAGGGCCAGGTTTAATGCAGAAGGAGGGCCAGTTTTAAAACAGAAGGAGAGCCAGGTTTAAGACAGAAGGAGAGCCAGGTTTAACACAGATGGACAGCCGGGTTTAAGACGGATGGAGAGCCAGGTTTAAGACAGAAGGAGAGCCAGGTTTAAGACAGAAGGAGAGCCAGGTTTAAGACGGATGGAGGACCAGGTTTAAGACAGAAGGAGGGCCAGGTTTAATGCAGAAAGAGGGCCAGGTTTAAGACAGAAGGAGAGCGAGGTTTAAGACTGAAGGAGAGGCAGGTTTAGAACAGAAGGAGAGCCAGGTTTAATGCAGAAGGAGGGCCAGTTTTAAAACAGAAGGAGAGCCAGGTTTAAGACAGAAGGAGAGCCAGGTTTAACACAGATGGACAGCCAGGTTTAAGACGGATGGAGGACCAGGTTTAAGACAGAAGGAGGGCCAGGTTTAAGACAGATGGAGGGCCAGGTTTAAGACAGAAGGAGAGCCAGGTTTAACACAGATGGAGAGCCAGGTTTAAGACAGAAGGAGAGCCAGGTTTAAGACAGAAGGAGAGCGAGGTTTAAGACAGAAGGAGAGCCAGGTTTAAAACAGAAGGAGAGCCAGGTTTAAGACAGAAGGAGAGCCAGGTTTAAAACAGAAGGAAAGCCAGGTTTAAGACAGAAGGAGAGCCAGGTTTAAAACAGAAGGAGAGCCAGGTTTAAGACAGAAGGAGAGCCAGGTTTAAGACTGAAGGAGAGCCAGGTTTAAAACAGAAGGAGAGCCAGGTTTAAGACAGAAGGAGAGCCAGGTTTAAGACTGAAGGAGAGCCAGGTTTAAGACAGAAGGAGAGCCAGGTTTAAAACAGAAGGAGAGCCAGGTTTAAGACTGAAGGAGAGCCAGGTTTAACACAGAAGGAGAGCCAGGTTTAAGACAGAAGGAGAGCCAGGTTTAAGACCCTGTTAGGTGTCGGAGAGAAACCCCTAACGATAATTAAGTTTAAACAGATGAGTAATGATGCTGCCTGTGCAGAGTGAGGACATAAAGACGTTTATATTCCTACTAAACTGACCTGTAGGACTGGCCCATAAACATCCATGAAAAAGGCATTTTAATGTAGAGTCAATACGTGACATGCCCCCAGTGGACTCCTGAGGAACTGCACTCTTATGCATTTCCAATCTAAGACACCCCCCCCCGCCCCCCCAGGCTCTGCCAATATTGATGAGACTTGTTTTCTTCAGGGTGAGCAGGAAAGTTTCACAGCTCGCTGCCAAAGGGGAGAATATTCAGAAAATCATCTCTGACTCGTGGATGCCAACAAAAGTGTCTGTGTGCCGAGCCATAAATCTGGTTTATCTCGTCTTCACTTTGTTAATTCTGTTCTTGTAGTTTTCTCCCCCATAATAATGAATACACACAAAAAGACAGGGTTGTAAAATCTGATTATATCACTGCAAATCCTCTGATAATTGAGCTGGAGAAAAGAATCTAATAAACCCCAACAACCTAATAAAATCCTCTATGGCTTTCCTATTTTCTTGGTTTTAACTTATAATTATTGCAAACCACACAGGATAAAGGCTTTCATGAGGCCTCTGGAGAGCCTCGGATCTTCCTTTTATCCACAGAAATCTCAGTGACTTGTTCGGATGAACATTTCTCTCCGTGCAGAGGAAGCCTGATTCTGTCTTCCATTTGAATAACCAGCAGGCAGATGTGTGTGTGCTCACACTCTGCAGATTTCAGGTCGTCTAACATCCACTCAGTCTGTGGTGAAACACGTCACAGAGTCTACCCTTGGCCGTGTCCAACCTGAAGCTAATAAGGGGAGCAAACTTGTCTGCCTTGTTAGAAGGAGCTTTAGAAGTTGTAGGTTGATGTGGAAAGACAGTGACCGGCGGTGCTGAGGCCTGAGATAACAGTCGATGGGATGTCTGGCTCCCCGTGCTGTCAGATTCTCATGTATTAAATCTCGAACATATAAATCCAAGCAGAAAGTTTGGCTGGGGAAGGAGATCAAATCTGCAGTCTGGAGACATTACACCAGCTTCAGCCTGCTGGGATGATGCTTTATAGTGTTAAAAATCTAATTAAAGAGCACTTTAATGATAACTTTACGTTAAAAAGACCACGTGACAGAGTCGAAGGTCAAATACTCAAAGATAAGTCTGGACCATGCTGAACAGAGTCCAGCTTCCTCCGGCCGGCCTCCGCTCGAGCTGCTCTGTAATGGATGCCTCTCAGTAGACCACTCCTCTGGTTCTTTCTCCTGAGCTGGCAGTCAGCACATTCAACTCGGAGGGGCGTACGAAGCGAGGTGATCCGACAGACAGCAGCATGTTGCCACAGCAGGGCTCCATCCAGGAAGAGGCTGTTGGCCTCATTCTGTTATAGCACTGAGACATTCATGCTGCTGGCATACGAACGCAGATCCAGGCTGCACAGAGCGAGCTTCCCTCCACTGTCACTGAAGATTCAGCTCTGTGGATCATCTGCATCGTGTTGCTTCTGTACCAACACCAGCTAAGGCCTTTTGGATCTATCCACCCCTAGGTAAGAGGAAGGATCTAGATTCTAGAAGTTAATACAGGAGTAATGTGATCTGTTCTAGTTCTAGTCAGTGCATGCTGCAGCATTTTGAACCAGCTGAAAGAAGAGCTGGACAACAGTCCAGTCCAGAGGGACCAGAAGCATGGAGCAGGACAGGATCATGATAACCTGACATGCTCATGGACAGCTCCATATTGGAAATATTTCACTAATCCATCTGAGAGGAGCCCTGAGAAAATGTTTTCAGGGGCAGAACATTCAAATAGAATAGCAGCTTGTGATTGGACTATCGTTTGGCTCATCACACTCATCGTGAACCAATCCATATCAAGCAGCGCTGCTATGACGTAGCATATGTAGTGGCTAAATGTAGCGGCTAATGGTTAGCCATTAGCTGCTACGGCTGATGGCTGACAAAGGCAAACAACAGTAAATGGTCATTAGCCGTAGCAGCTAACTGTTATTAGTGGATAACTGTTGATAGCTGCAACAGCTAACGGCCAACTGTTGTTTGCCCTTGTTAGCCGTTAGCAGCTATGGCTAACCGTTAGCCGCTGGCTTAACTACCTTGAGACGACCGTTTCACATTAAATTATCCACACAGATGATTCATTTAACACTTTATGGGACATGAACCTCGTCAAAGACAATCCCTACAAGTAAGCTTCTGAGGAGGGCAGATTTCACCAAGTATAACTGAGTAATCATGGTAGCTAACTGACATTAGCCTCCATTATTTGTACAACAGGAAGTGACTTCACTTCCATTTAAGTCATTTCCTGTTGTTGTCACACCCGCCTCTCTTCCCTGATTGGGCCGTTAAGCATTTAGCTGAGGACAATGGAGGCTGGCAAGATGGAGATGCAGGATTTCAGAATCAGGCAGGTCTGTCTGCTCTGTAAGGCTAAGAACATGAGGCTTTGTGCAGTTTTCTCTTGTTTGTGTCTGAATGTGGAGGCAAAGCCACCGCAGATCGTCCTCGATGTCGAACAGAACATCCTCGTGCAGAGCCTCCACACAGGAGGTCAGATCACCTGTGCGTGTGGGGATGAACCTTCTCTCCAAAGTGCTGACGCCTTGTTAAGTGTCACAGTCGACTCTCTAACGGCCCGACACACCGATCCTGATCCAGCAGAGAGCCTTATGGGGGAGTTGGACAAACGAGAGCATTCAGGCAGCGTCGGTGAAGATGGAGGGTTCACAGGCATTTAAAGGGTACTCTATCAGAGAGTTACCCATCTGAGGCCGTCATAATGTTCTTGCTTTGCCTACTTTCCGGCCCGAGATGATAATCTGATGGTGTTAATTAATTCCCTGTATGTGCCGCTATAATGTGGTGTCATCTGTTCTCTGATATTGCCTCTGTGACAGCGGGGCTATCCGGCCGAGGACGAATCTCTCTCTGACACACGGCGAGGAACTAATGATGTCCCCTTTTTCCAGCCAGCTGTCATCTCCTATTCTCCTGCTCCCCACATGACTGATTTTTATCCTTTCTCACAGGTTCAATTGAGTATTTAAAGGTCAAATTGTATTTTTCTGGAGAACAGAAAAAGGGGAATCGTTTCTAAATGTCAAAGTCAAGCTATCAGACTTTCTAATCAGCCAATATGGATCTTGATGGGGTAACATATTTTTCAGGCCTAATGAAATATTTTGGGTCAGATCTTTCTTTGCAGCATCGGGCTATCGATTCATCTCTCAGATTAAAACACGAGCAGTGTGACGCTCCTATCTGTGGAGATATCAGACACATCCCTGCTTCATTAAAGCGAAGGAATGAAAACAGGGAAGTTGTTTCTTAAATCATACTGATGGAAAAGATGGAAACATTAATAAGATCTATTTCTGTTCATCTGTAAAACATAAAGAAACAACGTTGCTCAGTTCAGTTGAACTTCAGGTGGTTTAATGTGGCTTCATTTCATCACACATCGATGTCTCTTCTCCTCCAGCCAACTGCAGACAGAGACCCTTAAAGGCCGACTCAGACAACATGGTGCAAACTCTGGCTTGACTTTCATCAATCAAACACTGTTGCATCCTAAAAAGAGCCGATAAGATTCCCAAAGTAAGTTCTGTCTTAGTTTTGGCCCGGCAGAGCGTCACTGAGTAAAGTTTGGAGCATCAGCAGATGTCTGTGGGTGGTTAACTTCACATTATTGACAATTAAATTAATCTGCATCCAGATACTGAATATTCATTTATCACTCTGGGCATCTGTTTCAGGAAGTTGCAGAACATTGTCTGAAAATGGGCAGACTTAAATGATTAAATCAAATGTTCTGCCTTTAGCTGTCCCTCATTTTAAATGTAATGTGGACACAGAAAAATGTCTTTGTCCAAACTTATGGAGCCCGCTGCATGATGTGATTACAGCCGAACATCAGCCCTGCTCTGCTCTGCTCATGTCTTATACTCCATTTCTCTGGCAAACACCTTCATTATAAATTCTCCTTCAAGCACAAAGAACATCAAAATGTTCCCCGTAAAACTTTTTACTACTCCAACGATCGGCACTTTAAATCAGATCTCAGATTAAAATGCCACACACGGTTCCTGCTCTTGAAGTTGGAAAGTCTGCTAGGTATAATTTCATTTTCATTTAAAGAAGTATAGAAAAGGGAAAGTACGAGAGTAGCAGACTCATAAATGCAGATGGCAGCTAGGCGGTGGAAAAGCGCCGCCGTTAGCCCGTCGAAAAGCCCCAGAACAAAAGCATGAGCATCCATCAGACGGCCGCTGAATGGAGCTGCCTCTGGGGAGCAAACAGGCCTCTCTTCTCTCTACATAACAAGGATAAGCCCTCCCAGCCATCCACTGTGCACACAGAGTAAACAATTACATCTCTGCTTCATGCCAGGGAGCAGCTGGGAGCTTCTGCTGGTATTCAGCTCCCACCTGGTCCTGCTGAGCAAGGGGGGGGGGTCAGCCTGACCTCGCTCTGAGATCTCAGAGCGAGATCAGGCTGTCCACACCGTCACAGGATCACTGTGGATTTGACCAAATGAACGTCGGAGCTAAGAAAACCAATGAATCCAGAGTTAGTTTATATTAAACTATTTACTGTATTTAGGAGTCTGACTCTGCAGGGCCATGTCCACACAGGTGACCAGGGGTGGTATGGATCCAAATAAAATCTTCCCCAAAGTCCAGGCCAGTGATTGGCTCATAGGTGCAAAGGTGAAAATCTACTTTGATTTGATGCTTCAGTGTTTTAGTGTTTTATTTCTTTTCCAAAATGAACAGTGAGGAGGAAGTGAGGAACAAGACGATCTTCATCATCAACGCGGTGGCTAATATGATAATTTTAGCTTGTTAGCTCAAGTTTTAGTGTAATTTTCTCCTGACAAAGCAGCATGGATAGCATAAGAGGAAAATCCTGAATACCTGGAGCTGTAAAGCTTCAGTCAGGGGGACGACTTCATTAGCTAACATCCTCTTCTGCTTTAAT
Organism: Scarus forsteni; assembly: GCA_036419115.1. Taxonomy (NCBI): domain Eukaryota; kingdom Metazoa; phylum Chordata; class Actinopteri; order Labriformes; family Labridae; genus Scarus; species Scarus forsteni. The sequence goes on along the minus strand of JAZDUH010000262.1, from coordinate 5,979,596 downwards.
TCATAACGAGAGGACATCTGAACTGCTGGGCTCAGGCTGATCTGCTCTTCATCCATGCCTGAATTGATCACAGCTCAGTGGGCTGCTTCTCTCTGAAGAGGCTGGTGAAGGCTCACAGTTGGATATGGGCTCCAGCTCCAGCTGTCACATGTCCATGTGTCCTTGGGCAGGAGCTGCCTCACTGGTGTTTAAATGGGTGTGAACGGGCCTGGAGTTGATCAATGGTGCTGACACTGTGACCTGTGGTGTAACTTTGAGTGGTCAGAAAGACTAGAAACACACTTTACATACCTGAATAACTCCTCTGCCTACATACTCAAACTGAACTCAAATAACACGCAAAGGACACAAAATTCAGAAACTCTCAGGTTTAAATTCTATTTCCCTGAGATATTCCCACAACATCAGAAAACTAAAACATATCTGTCACACAAGGTTATAATAGTTAACTAAAACAAAACTAAAACTACAATTTAAAATACATTACAGTTAACTCAAACTACTAAAAACTAGAAAAGAAAACAAAAACAATAAGTAAACTAAAACTGTATCTTGTGTTCATAAAACTAACAAACTAACCAAAATTATTGACAAAATGTCCTTCGTTAGTGTTTTTGAAAATATTTATTAGTCTTTAGGATTTAAATTAATCCAACACATTTTCCCGACCAATTTTACGACAGTTTTCGGCAGTTATCAGCACCGTACAGCACCACCATAGCGACGTACTGGGACGTGCTTGTTTACTGCTCTGACTGGCTGTGCTCTGTGCTGCAACGAAACCTGTTGTTGGAACAACCTGGAAGAAATGGCTAAAGTTGGGAGGAGGCGGCAGGGTCCCATTAGGGATTTTTTTGAGTACCACAGTGAGACAAACAAATGAAATTAAAACTGGTGAGATATGTGGAGCTTCTTAAGGGGAAAAATCCCACAAACTTAAAAGCCCATTTGAGGAGCACCCATAAGGAGGCTTATACAGCCTATGAAAACAAGGAAGCCGAGAGTTTATATTGATGTATATATTCTTTATATTAAGTTTATTTTATTTTATTGTGTTTAAGGCAGCAGCCAACAGTACAGTATCAGCACTGACTGAGCAGTGAGCACTATGTTGGACTTGAAAATAAACAGTATTATAAAATACTTACTCTGACCTTTTTGAATCCTGCACCTGGCAAATAGAGAGGTGTTGTTTACTTTCTTTGAGTTACATATGTTGTAGGAAAAGTGCTTTATAATTAAAGTTTGATTGACTGATTGATGGATTCTTTTGTTTTTGGACTATTACGTCACCGGGCGTCTTCGTTGTCTTCGTTGTCTTCGTTGCCTTCGTCGTCTTCGTTGTCTTTGTCGTCTTCGTCGTCTTCGTCGTCTTTGTCGTCTTCGTGGTCTTCGTCATCTTCGTGGTCTTCGTGGTCTTCGTTGTCTTCATTGTCCTTGTCGTCTTGGTTGTCTCCGTTGTCTTCGTTGCCTTCGTCGTCTTTGTTGTCTTCGTCGTCTTTGTCGTCTTTGTCGTCTTCGTGGTCTTCGTCATCTTCGTGGTCTTCGTTGTCATCGTTGTCTTCATTGTCCTTGTCGTCTTCGTTGTCTTCGTGGTCTTCGTGGTCTTCATCGTCTTTGTTTCATGTGAGGTGAAGTCCCGGTGTCCTCGGTGCCTCTGCGGTGAATCCTGAGGTAAATTGTGGTGCGAGTGTTGCTCTGCTCAGTCTGATGGTTCTGGCTCAGCTGCAGAGATAAAGACGGGAGCATGTGTGTTCTCTCCACAGGCTGATGGACGGCTCGGGCTGTGCAGTCTCGCAGCGTTGGCAGGACTCCGGTGGGTTTCCCATTATCTCCCCGGGGACGACGTTTCCAGCCAGGAGGCCGAGATGATGACAAGAATCCTCAGCACAAAGGACAGGTCCACTGAAATGTGATACCTTTAAGAATTTCCTTGATTTAGTGTTGAATCCAGCGTCTGCGTGACCTTGTCAGAGAGCCGTGTTTGAAATATTCTTTCCTTGACTCGTCAGCGCTGTGGGAATGTGATGTGCTGTGGGATTGTTATTTCTCTGGCTGGGTTTGAAAGACGGAGAGCTTTATCTGCTTCTCTTGTTGGCCGTGAACTTAGAGAGAAATGACTGATTTTCTGCCTTTGAAAGTCATCTTGCACACTCACTCCAGCAAGGTTGATGTAGTTGTGTCAGAATAACAAGGCCTCAGGCCCCAGGCTGCATGTTTCCCCACTTTAAAAAAAGCTAAATGTGTGTTGGAGCTGTTTTTGCCCAGGCTGCAGTGTTGTTACTGTTCAGCAGCCATGCTCCGAGACAGGGCAGATTTTTCTCTTTGGCACCTGAAGCAATAAGCTGCCACCAGGAAAATGATCTTTGTGGTATTACATGAGATCAGGCCACATGTCTGAGGCTTCATCCCTCTGGAATGAGAATCTGGACACCATAAGCTCCAGCCCGGCTTATTATTCATTCAGGTGAAGGCCTGACAAAGCAAACAGGTAGTGGAGCTGATGCCGTGTCAGTTGGGTGGCATGAAGTCGGCTGAATTAATGAGGATAATTAGTGGATAATTGAAGCAGCTCAGAAGTGTGAAGTGACCTTTATGTTGAATTATTCCATTCTCTGGAGCGAGCACTCTAGATCTGCATCAGACCCTAGATGTAGATCTATTTAACACAGATCCACAGCATCTTTATCACTCTGAGTGCTGCTCTGACCCTCTGCCACTCAGACCCAACTGAAAACCACAGCCCTCCTCTCAGAGACCTCTCCCCTCCTTCAGGGTTACTCCGAGGCTTCCTGGTCCAGATGAGGAGTGTAATCCCTGCAGCAGCTCGGGGTCACCCCAGGTGGACGTGCCCTTAAACCCTGCAGAGGGTCACGCCCTTAAGGCATCCCATTCACCACCTCCACGGCCTCAGACAGACAAGGACAAGGTCAATGGAAGAAAAGAAAAGACTCTCCCACTGTGATGGAGCCCATGCAGCTCAGCCTCATCACGTCCTGACAGCCTCCATCTCAGCTGAAGCTACCTGCCTGTCTCATCTGTAAAATCCTGATGTCTCCAAGCCTTCAGAACAAAGTTCAAACCCTCAAGCCTTCCTCATCAACAGTCTGTTTAGGAGCTGCAGGTAGGTGAACATGAATAACAAAAAGTAGGGTGCCTCCAAAGGGATTGCCATCCAAAATGTTGAAAACGAGGCCACAGCTAAGTACAAGAGTCTTCCTCCACTAAGTAAGTGAGGCAGTTACCAAAGTTTGATCTCCTCTTCAGGTGATTTACTTCTCCTTAAATGAAGTTAAAAACCAAGTTTAGAGCTTATCAACACGCATCAGTCACCTTTAAGTCACTGTCACAAAGTACAGTCCTGCTCAGTGTTATTGGCACCCCTTCATTATTTTCATTGCTTTAACAATATCTTCAGAAATAAATTGAAATGTACAAAATTCATGTCATCAGGATCTTTTAACTGAAGGTCCAAAATACTTTAACAAAAAACATTTTTACAAGTTACATATTGTAATTTCAAAGACAGAACTGAAAAAATCATGTGCAGCAATAATGGCACCCCTCTTCAGTATTTAGTTGCACACCCTTTGGCACTGATGACAGCCTCCAAATGTTTCTTGTAGCCATCTATAAGCTTCTTGCTCTTCTCAGCTGATATGTTCTCCCACTCTTCCTATGCAAACTGTTCAAGCTCTTGAACATTTGTAGGTTTCTTTTCCCCAATGGCAGATTTCAGCCATATCAAAGATTTTGAATCAGATTGAGATCAGGACTCATTGCTGGACATTTTAAAACAGGACATTTTTCCTTTTCAACCATTCCTTTTGGATTTGTGCTTTGGGTCTTTGTCTTGCTGGAGGGCCCACCATCTTCAACTCAAACCAAGTGTTCTTACACTGGGTCAGACATTTTGCTCTAAAATTTCTTGATAATTCTCTGATTTCATGATTCCTGTGATACGGTCAAGGCCTCCAGTACCCGATGCAGCAAAGCAGCCCCAAACCATTATGGAACCTCCACCATGTTTAATTGTTGGTAGGGTGTTCTTTTCCTTGTAGGCTTTCAAGAGCGGGCACTTAAAACTGCCTATTCTAAATATGACTGCATGATCATAGTAGCTAATGAAGTATAATTTACAAACCTTAATATGTGAACATTACTTCTGCCAAGTTTGAGTCTGATAAAGTGATGCAGAGCAAAGTTAGAGAGGTTTGTAAAGAAACTGTACTGTCACATTGTGTACTTAAACTTAATGGGTGCCAATAATGATGAGTAGGACTGTATATAATATCCCAATGCCCTCCATGGTTCCATGGTATAAGAACCTGTAGGGAAGTTTATTGAGTCCAGTCGACTTGTTATGGCACCCATCCATCTTAATGTCCCCACTGCAGACTCCACAGCCTCTCTGTGGGCTCCAGCTTGGTCTGCCACCGGCTCAAACATGCACAGTCCTGCCCACCCTCCTTTTTTCCTCATTACCTTTGCCTGGTGGGGTCTTGGAGGTTAATTACTCAACTCTCACCTGAACTGTAAATTGAAAGAAAGAAATCACTGTGACACCAACACTTTAGTAATATTTGGATGAATTATTGTCGTTTGTTTGGGTCAATAAGGCCCATATCTGTCCTAATGTTCCCCTCCCCCACTGTCCATCCAAACACTGTAAAGCCTGAACACACTGAGGCTTTAGTGGACTTTGCTGTTCTGTTAGCCTGAGCCTCAGCCCTTCAGTTTGTCAGTAAGGCCTCTGTATTAAGAGAGGCTCGATGAGTTTACAGCCGGAGAGGAAAGTGTTTCCAGCTTTAATGTTTGCAGAGTAAATACATCTGAGAGGAGAGGCTTCACAAAGAAACAATATTCCTCCAATCCTGACCAGCATCTCCAGCCTGACGATAATTAGACTAGCATAGATCTAAACTCTGCTGGTTGAATCAGCGTGTGAAGTAGATCAGACTCATCGGCTAATTGGTTCGTCTCTGCAGTGAGATTTATCTCCGAGTGTCGCAGGTATTCGAGGAGTCGGACGTATTAGAGTTCCTGCCTTCAGGTCAGAGAGTGGATTTAATTGTAGTCAGATAATTTCCATGGGAGACGCTTCCATGCAGCTCTGTTTACATAATTGGTTTACATAATCGCGTTTGCATTATTATATATATAAAGGCATTAGGAGGGAGAGAGAGGGAGAGGAGCTGTTCTGCTGTAATGAGGCAGCATGCTGAACTGAGGAACAAATGAAAAAACACTTTTGACAAACGAAGTGTAGAAACTATAAGTTAAACTCTAAATGGAGGCATTAAATACCCACAGGCACGGGGGGGTAACAGAGTCTGTGTGAGGATGAAACCAAACACCGAGGCCTGCCATCTGCTCCGACAGAGGCCCGTCTCTCAGCCCAGACCCATCATTGACAGAGCGGGACGTGGTTTTTGTTTTTTTGTGGTCCATGTGAATTAAAAAACTTCAGCAGTGGATCTCCAGACTTTAAACTGTGACACCTCGGCTTTTTCTTATTCTCTTTGAATTCAGCTGGAGTAGAAAATCTCTGTAGGCCCCGAGCAGCAACTGATCTCCAACCAGAAATCCACTTTAGTAATATTCATCAGAAAAGATACAGATGTTTATGAAATATAAGTCCACGCATGTTTTTGTAAGGATGATCTACGGCGGGTACGTCACCTAAGTGTCCCCGTGTTTTAATTTATGTTTTCACATCTGTTGATGTGATTTTTGATTTTCCCTAAAGCAGCAGGTGTCAGGATGCACAGAGTCACTCCCAGAGTTTAAATTATTAATGGTTATCCATAAAGATCCTCTTCCTGCTTTAACAGACTCTGATTGGTCCGTGCCACTTTGGGACTGTCACAGCCGTCATAAATTGGAGCTTGGCAAGATGGATGTGATTACAGGCACAGACTCATGTGGATCCAGCTGCACTGCAAGGTCGCAGGTCTGCCTGAGCTGCTGTAATAATCATCATCATAAATGCAGCCTGTTCTGTTCTCTCCATGACTGTTTACTGGGTGACAGAAGCCAAAGCAAGTGCCCGGACAAAACGATCAAACTAAAGAGTGGATAAACATTCTGATAGAAACAGCTTCATATGAACTTATGCTCAACAAGATGATGATAGAAACAAGAACATGGCAGAAATCAGGGGTCTGTTCTGGACTCATCACTCAGCATCTGATCCTTCAGACTCTGATTTTAATACTTATTATTAACGAGGTGTTTCCAGAACTTTCCTGATGCTTTCACTGAATCTAATGAAGTCCATGCTTCTTCTGCCGCTGAGTAAACAACCACAAACCTCCCCTGAGCGCTTCATTAGCATGTTTCATCTCTTACATTAATGCACTTCCGTCTCTGCTGCTGCTCTCGTCTTCATAATTACTCTGCTGTGGATAAAGCATGTGACCTTTAACCTTTACTGGGAGCCAGACTTCATCAGGCCTGATGCTCCGCAGTATGGCACCATGAATTTGGAGCTCCAATTGTGCATGTGATTTTTTTAATTAGTAAGTTATTACTGGAGGTGGCACTGCCAGGCAGTCCAGACCTCAGACTGGCAGAGAACCCCCCCCCGGTCACTGTTGAGGCCCTTACACACCAAACGCGGCCCCGTGGTGTGCAGAGTTCAGCAGCGCAAACCGCTATCTGTGTGGGGCCTTTACTCAATAATGCTCTGATGATGCTACAGAAGACTCTGTCTTCTTCTTCTTAACTTTTTAACTTTGCGGCTGCTTTGACTCACATATGGACTGATCACATTTTGGGGGTTAGAAGGTCAGAGCTCAAGACCATGAGGTCTAATGTTTACCTGAAAATTAAATGATACAAGAAGACTGTACAGCGGAGCAGGAGGGAGTCAAACATGAGGAGGTGGGTTAGCGTTTAGCTGTCTGGATTCTGGATCAGCCAGACTATCAGCCCATTCCTCTTCAGAGCAGATGTGCTTCTTCTCGATGGCGTTAGACCATCAGATCTGCTTCTCCTTAATGATGTTAGACCATCAGCTCTGCTTCTCCTCGATGGCGTTAAACCATCAGCTCTGCTTCTCTTTGATGGCGTTAAACCATCAGTTCTGCTTCTCCTCGATGGCGTTTAACCATCAGCTCTGCTTCTCCTCGATGGTGTTAGACCATCGGCTCTGCTTCTCCTCGATGGAGTTAGACCATCAGCTCTGCTTCTCCTCGATGGTGTTAGACCATCAGCTCTGCTTCTCCTCGATGGTGTTAGACCATCAGCTCTGCTTCTCCTCGATGGCGTTAAACCATCAGCTCTGCTTCTCTTTGATGGCGTTAAACCATCAGCTCTGCTTCTCTTCGATGGCGTTAAACCATCAATTCTGCTTCTCCTCGATGGTGTTAGACCATCAGCTCTGCTTCTCCTCGATGGAGTTAGAGCATCAGATCTGCTTCTCTTCGATGGCGTTAGAGCATCAGATCTGCTTCTCTTCGATGGCGTTAAACCATCAGTTCTGCTTCTCCTCGATGGCGTTTAACCATCAGCTCTGCTTCTCCTCGATGGTGTTAGACCATCAGCTCTGCTTCTCCTCGATGGTGTTAGACCATCAGCTCTGCTTCTCCTCGATGGAGTTAGACCATCAGCTCTGCTTCTCCTCGATGGAGTTAGAGCATCAGATCTGCTTCTCTTCGATGGCGTTAAACCATCAGCTCTGCTTCTCCTCGATGGCTTTAGACCATCAGCTCTGCTTCTCCTCGATGGAGTTAGAGCATCAGATCTGCTTCTCTTCGATGGCGTTAAACCATCAGCTCTGCTTCTCCTCGATGGAGTTAGAGCATCAGATCTGCTTCTCCTCGATGGCGTTTAACCATCAGCTCTGCTTCTCCTCGATGGTGTTAGACCATCAGCTCTGCTTCTCTTCGATGGCGTTAAACCATCAGCTCTGCTGCTCCTCGATGGCTTTAGACCATCAGATCTGCGTCTCCTTGATGGCATTAGACCATCAGCTCTGCCTCTCCTCGATGGAGTTAAACCATCAGCTCTGCTTCTCCTCGATAGATTTAAAACATCAGCTCTGCTTCTCCTCGAGGGTGTTAAACCATTAGATCTGCCTCTCCTCGATGGCGTTAAACCATCAGATCCTCAGCAGCATCTTCACTCACAGCTTTGCCACTGTTTAACTCCACAGGATCATTTCACATTCGGTGTTGAAGAACATTTGATGAAAATGAGCCCGAACCCAGAAAGAGCTAATGTGTGGGCAGAATCTGGATGTGATGAGCTGAGCTGATGATGATGTGAGAACTCCAGGAAAAACACACAAGGTTACATCCAGGCAGCAGAGGCTTTGGATGAATTAAAGTTTGGTTGCTAATTAACTGTGAAGACACGAGTAATGTTTTTCTGCTCTCGTCATCAAAGCTGTCATGGCAGCAGGAGAGCCAATCAGAAAGAGGAAACTTTAGAGACGTCCTCACTTCAACAAAGCCAAAGTCTCGTTTAAAGTCTTAATGACAGGAGTCCACAGAGGAGTCCAGGTCTGAGGGGCCTGCTGTGGACCTGCAGCTTCTGTCTGGCACCATAAATGTGCTTCTACTGAAGAGTGTTCATGATTACAAGTTAAAATCTGTGGATGTTCTCAGTCATCCAGGCCATGACTCATGTCAAACAAAGGGTAAATCGTGTCAACTGGACCAAGTTCGTGTGAGTGGAAAACGTTTCACCTCTCATCCAAGAAGCTTCTTCAGTTCCAAAGATCCTGGTGGGGAGTAAGGATATTTATACCAGGAGGGAGGTAGCAAAGCATAAAAGACAAGCCATTATGTGACTGAGCCAGCGACTTGTTAGGTGTTAAGTGGGACAATAGCCCTGCTGGGCAGTTGTTCACCCCCGGCTCTCCTATGTGAGTCGTCAGGGTCACCTGGCTGACGGTGTGAATGACGGCTGCGCCTCCTTGGGAGGTCTCTAAAGACAGCATTGTATGTGGGAGATAAGTGGTGTCTGAGGCCCCCTCCTCTGTTTACATGTTTGCAACCTGGGGCACATTTAGCTGTTGAATTAAATATTATATTTGTAATCTAAAGGGAAATATCAAAACAATTTCAAATTTGTTTTTCTAGGTGTATTTTTTCCTACAATAAATGTAAACATCAACATAAAGACAAAAAAAGCGTTGCATGGAAATCTTGTATGAATTTGTCAAAAAAACTGAAACTAAAGATTTTTTTATGAAGTGAAAGACCTGGAGTGTTTTGGTGATTAAACCAAATATTTTTGTGCTGATCGTTTAAAAAGATTACTTTATTAATTTGTTTACTGTGTTGGTTTGTTTTCTGTACAAATATTCTGTCCAAATCTATTTGTCTCCTGAGTTTAATTGAATGTTGAGATCAGTTGTTTAGCTTTCCTTTTTTCAAGTTTAGAATCTTATAAGTTAAAATTTACCTTCAATTATCTTTGGTGGTTACAGGTTTATGTTTAAATAGTCATTTTAAGTAAATGTGTGTACCACTTTCTCTGGGATAAAGAGCCTTTTGTGAGTTTTCTATGATGTTTATTTTAATTTTTTGCTTCGTGTGACACTCTGACTTCAGCTGTACAGCCTGCTGTATACTCCTTACAGTGGTCAGTGATAAACACAGACCGGCGCATGTGCAGTCCGGCTGCTACTGCTGTTCCGCGGAGCACTGCGCATGTGCAGGTCTGTGTTTATCAAAACATTAAATTAACGGATTGAAAAAGAAAACACGTCTTTTAAAATGTTTTATAACCATTCTGATTTACTTTACACGACATTGACCACTGTAAGGAGTATTTCGTACTTTAGTCAGTCTGGCTCTGACTCCTATTGACTTCAGCCATTGAGCTGCTACATAACAGCTGAGCCAGCCACTGGACGCAGAGACACAAAAAAGGTATTTTTGAGCTTGTCTCACTCTGTCAATGATAGGGAAAGGGCGTGGGTCCAAAATCGTCGGAGTATTCCTTTAAAATAAGTTATTTTACAGCAACCTGAAAGTGAGCGTCACAGTTCTACTACCCATGTTTTTAACCTTGCAGTGTAGCTGGATCCACATGATTCAATATATTTAACCAAGCAGATCCATCATGAAGCAAATGTGCCTGGCCCAAAGCAGCACGGCCCAATCACAGTACTTCAAGACAGGAAGAGGCGGAGCTTCGAGCTGGACGTAGCAGGAAATAACTGCTCGTACAGAGATTAGCATAAATGCTAACAGCTTCAGCAGCACTTTAACAGATCTTGATTACATTTTAAATAAAAATAAATATATTTAACAACTGAAAGATAATTTTTGCTCTCCTTTGACGTTTCTCCGAGAGTTTGTGGCTCCGGTTTTGTAGTTTTCTGCAGCAGTAGTCCCCGCCTCCTCCAGCATCTGATTGGCCCATGATGGATGTGATGTCTGAAATATTTCTTCTGGTCTAACATTTGACCAGGCCGAGTTCTGTAGCTTTTTACCTCCGCAAAGGAGGTTATGTTTTCAGGAGAGTTTGTCCGTCTGTCTGTCTGTGAACAAAATAACTCCAAAAGTTATGGATGGATTTTGATGACATTTTTAGGAAATGTTCAGCATGGGAAAAGGAAGAACTGATTCGATTTTGGTGTTGATCCAGATCAGCGCCTGGTCGCTATGACGAAAAATTTGATTTTCAAGACTAACAACTGAACTAAAATAGATATCATTATGAATCCAGTTGCTAATGGTATGTTTCCATGGTCAAGGAATCTAAATATTTAGATGAAATAAAGGTAGGACTAATATTTATGGTGAAAATCACAATATGACTGAGGACTGTGGCGCTGGCGGAGGTCTACGCTCTCCGAGTGCTTTTCTAGTTTTACATTAAATCACACACTGATGTCAGATATCTGTCAGAGCTAGTTCTTAAAGGCCCGGCTCTCCATCCCATCACCCGAGGCAGCCTCGTTTCAAACGTGGACTAACCCGACCCGTGAGAGGCTGCACTGAACAGCTCAGCCAACATTCAAGTCTAAATGCTGCTCGATAACCAAAGCAGAACAAAGCACTGCTGCGGCTTCTTCAGCATGGTCTGTGATTTGTTTCTCAAATGTGCAGAAGCAGCGGCGTGTCATTGTGAAGAGGCTGGAGTGCAAACGAGCTGCTATTTTCAGAAACTACAACAATCTTTTCTTTGGCATTCGCCGTGATAGATTTTCAAGCCCCTGTCAAAGCCTCCAGCCTCGGCCTCGGCTGCAGCGTGGTGGAGCTCAGACTCTTGACTCCAGCAGCTCGGTCGGTCTAATCTGCCCGGCGACGCCCCCGCTGCTCACTTCCAATCGTATCTTTGTTTCTCGTTAATGCCACAATCACTCTGTGTGTGCATGCTGGAGCTTATCGTGTAGTCCTGTTAAACCGGAGGTGCTCCAGTGGCGGCGATGTTAACACCGGGGACGGCGTTGTGCAGACAGCGTCAGATCAAAGAGACGCTCCGCGACAGCTCGGAAATGTCAGTGCAGGAGCCGCCGTGGCGACTGTCAGCTGAAAACCGCAGAGAAGACGGCTGTCACAGTGGATTTACAGAGACTTACTGTCAGTGGAATCAAGCGACACACTGAAGAAAAGAATCAAACTGTTATTCCAGGGCTGCACCTGAGAGGGAGAGATACCACACTTTCAAAGATTAGGAGTTTCATTCCTCTTTTCTTATCCCAGAGGACAATTATTAATGCACAGGATCTACATTCAAGTTAGCTTTCAGCTAAATCAATAACCAAAGATGACATGTGAGGACACACTGTCAGCTCCACTCACCTCCACTGCCTTAGCATTTATACACTCACAACTCTACAAACAAAAGAAAATGACAAGAAACAAAAACTTTACTTCCAAAGAGCTCTACTTAAGAAATAATTTAAAAAATCATTGAAGCAAAACAACAACAAACAAAAGCTCTGTCTCAGAAGTAGTGATGGGTCATAACAGACTATTTAAGATCAGTTTACCGTCACTGTTTGTGCTGCTTTTTGTCTTTAAAATAATTTTGGTGTTTTTTAATTGACCAATGAAAGTAAAGGACATGAAGTCCTATGGAATCAGATTTGTGCCAATGGAATAAAGCAAAGCTTTCTAGAATAAAGCAAAG
>JAZDUH010000262.1:5882500-5965000 GCA_036419115.1 Scarus forsteni | reverse complement strand
TTCATGTCAGTCCTGGTTATTTCGGTGCTAGAGGACGAAATGAAAATCTACTAAGAAACACAAAGAGCCTAAACTCCCAAAGCTTCATCGAGCTGTTCTGCTTTCTGTTTGTTTTAGTGTAAAAGTGTAAAAAAGTGGGGTCCAACCCCCCAGACGTGTTTTTAACCATTAAATTGATCATTTGTCATAACTTTAAAAATCATAATAATACTTTAGTTTATAAAATTGAAATGCAAAGTTAGGAAAGTCAGATAGCTGACTGAAGATCATAACAACACAGTCACATCTGCTCAATACAGAAACAGGAGATCGGTCAGTAACAGGAATATGGCCATAGACAAGGCAGCCAACACATAGAGAGTTAGTTAGCATTAGCACGTCATGTTAGCTAAGTGAACCAAGTAATAAACACATAATTTCTGCGCCTATGCGTCTGGATCACTCTCTATTATTCCATTCATGCTTAAAGTTAAATTCCATGTCACTGAAAGTTCCTGGGACGTTTATGAATCACTTAATGTTCAAAGACATTACTCGCACCTGCAGCTCAGGAGAGGTTAACTCTGCTAAAGCCCTACAGCTACATGCTTATGCTTTCACTTGAAACAGACGAAGGTTTGTAGTTTAAACCAGGCATGTCCAAAGTCTGGCCCGGGGGCCAAATGAGGCCCGTGTTCAAACTCTGTCATAAAATCAATTACATGTGGCCCGCTTGCACCGTTGACTGCTGTATAAAACACTCGTACACAAAAAAACCATTTTTACATTTTACCAGAAGGTGGCAGCAGCGCTGTGGCCACATCCTTGTGGCACTTGACACCTGACCTTTTGTCATCATTTCAGCCCATCCCATTTCAAACATGGCAACTGTAGATAAAAAAGAAAAGCTGACAGCGAGTGCCGCCGATGCCAGAACAAGTGGAAATTGGAGTATTTTTTCACCAAAATACAAAACAACTGTGTCTGCCTGATTTGCCTCGAGACTGTAGCTGTTTTTGAGGAATTCAATGTCAAGCGGCACCAGACAAAACATGCTAACTACAACAAGCTAATTGGGGGTGAACGTTGCGAAAAATTGAAACAACTGGAAGCTTTTTTAACGGCACATCAGCGCTTTTTCACAAGAGCCCATAAGTCAAATGGAAATGCCACAAGGGCTAGCTACGAGGTGATTGCCAAGCACTGCAAACCTTTGACTGAGGGTGAATTTATTAAAGACTGTGTGCTGAAAATAGTTGAGAAAATCTGTCCTGAGAAGAAGTAAGATTTTGCCAATGTCTGCCTGACTCGTAACACTGTGGTACGGAGAATTGAAGACGTTTCATTAGATATTAAGAGACAATTAGAGTCAAAAGCTGAATGGTTGGCCCCTGCACATTTTCACCTTACCAAATCTGGCCCTCATGGCAAAAAGTTTGGACACCCCTGGTTTAAATGATTTAATGTTTAAGTGGAGCTCTTAGTCAGCAGTGTCACCTGATGTTAGTGTGACGAGTCCTTTTCTGCTTATCTTATAGTCTCTGCAGTTCAAACCACCAGGCAGCAACAACATCAAATAAAAACAACAGCCAAACTTTTTCAGAATTTCACAATCAGAGGATTTCCAGCTCTGTTAGACCTGATCGCTCATTGATCCAGAATCCCCGTAAAACCTGATCCTGAAGTCCTTTCTGTCTCAGAACTGTTTTATCTGAGGACCAAAGACATTAAACTGCTGTCCTCATCAGATCTGTTTGATCCAGGGAGGCAGGTCCACCCCAGCAGCTGTTTTCTGTTGGCATCTGTTTTCATTCACTTGTTTTTGGCCTTTTGAGTCTGACAAATGTGCAGTACGAGGTCTGACCTCTGACCTCCAGTGATGGAATCCTTCCTGACAACCGCCACATCAAACTGTGTGAGTGTGTCCGGGCTGAACGTGCACACATGGAGGCATCAGGCTGTGAGTCTGGCAAAGACAACAACATCAGACTGACGTTTTTAAATAAATAAACAGGAAACAAGATTTTATTAAAGGTTTTATTTTTGAGTTCTTTTAACATTATAATGGAACTGTAAAGAGCTGTCCATCCATCCATCCATCCATCCATCCATCCATCCATCCATCCACCCACCCATTACTTAATAAATAACAGTTATACAGGCATATTATTGTTAACATGATAAAGTTAACTCATGTTTACAAGTCAAGGCAGCTGTTTGGTTTTACAGTGTGAGGACGTCTGGATCTGAGGCTTCATTTCTAAGCAGTGCACACACATAGAAGCTTAGTGCTTGCTAATTCAAATGAAAGAGTGATCTGAAGCCACAGAAACACAGCACATTAATTATTCACACATGCTTAATTGGTTAATTAGCATGGCAGGGATCCCTATCTGCTTAGATAACCTTTTATATAGTGCTCGAGTGTGCCGTAATGAAAGTATTTAGCAGACCTCCTCTACAGCATCCTCACTTTCTCCACATCCATCCTGCAGTCTGAAATGTTCCAATCAGCAGCATGTTTAAGTTGTTTGAATGAGACACCTGTTTCCTCTCAAATTAGCTTCTGTGGCTGCATCTGGCTGCCAGCTCAACACTGGCCCTCAGTCTGAGCAGTGCTGATGCCGTCCTGATGACACATTTCACTGCAGGCTGTTAGCGATGCTGCCCGTGATGAATGTCAGAGCAGCTCTCATTTAGCTCTACACCACATCCAATGCAGCGAGCCCATGCAATATTAAAGTGGTTATGGACTACTGCAGAGTAATATTCTGTTATTAGCTTCCATGACGCGCAGCTGTGCAGCTGGAATGAATGATTAAGCCTTTTCTCGTTAAGATACCTTGGCTTGCTTTAGCCACTATAAGCTCACGGTGTGTTTGCCTTCTTGGTTTCATCCTTCGTCTTTGTCTGCGAGCTGTAATTGGTTTCAGTGTTTTACACTGAGCAACAACACTGAGCAAATGTCAGAGAGTATTCAGGTAAATCCACCATGATTCATTTGTGCTGTAAATTGAAAGCAGAGGAGCCATAGATTTCAGATGTGAGGGTTACAGCAGAGCTAACATAATTATTAATAAACATAATTATTCAAGGCTGATCTGTGGTCTCACTCCATCCTGCCAGGCTTTGATTGGGTTTGTTTGGATCATTATTTAGAGAGAATAATAAAAGGTTATGAAACTTCAGCAGCATCATGGAAGAATTCAGACCGGCTCGTTAGCACAGTGGCTCAAACCTTTATTCACACGGCCCAGTTTAATGGAGGACGCTAGAGTCTGAACCATCACAGTCAGGCTTCACGAGGGACTCCATTAATGGAGTCTTCACAGATGTGCAGGTTACCCATGCCATGGGCACTAACACCCCCCCACCCCCCCATACCCTCACAGATGCTGTCTTTTGCTCTGGTAACAGTCTGGATGGTCCTTTTCTTCTTTAGCCTGGAGGACACCACGTCCATGATGTCCAGAAACAGTCTGACATGTGGACTCAGACCACAGCAGACTTTTCCACTGTGCCTCAGTCCATCTCATAGAGTCAGTCTGACTGAAGCCCCTCCCTCTCGCTCAGAGAGTGCAGTTAGCCCCTCCTCCTCTCTGGTGACTCTCGGTGTGATCAGCAGCCTCCTCCATGTTTGTGTGACGGAGTGTTGGAGTGTGACGGCTTCATTGTCCTCATCGCTCAATCGGCTCTCCTCTGAGGGCGGCGCCGTAATAAACACGCCGGCGGGCGAAGCTCAGCCGACCGCTGCAGCAGGATCGATGGTGTGGATGGACGGGGGTCACCGCGGGGTCAGTCCTCACATCAGGCCGATAACGTGGGAGGAAGCAGCTGAATTTGTAATTCAAGCTCTTCATGGAGCGAGCTCTGCGGTCTGACCCGCTTCAGACTGACCCTGATACTCCTGGGGTTCAAATCTCTGTCCTCCCCCTGCTATGGAGCTCGGGATGCTCTAACGCCCTCAGTGCTATGATTCACTTTCTGAGCATCTGGATCTACACTGAGGGAGGAGGAGGGCGAGGAGCTGAGTCTCGATGTGACCGACAACCTGCAGCAGGACGCTCACAAACTGTGCAGGTCTGAACCTCAGGGCGGGAAGAGAGGAGCAAAGGATGATGGGAGAATCTCTGTGTACACATCAGGACCAAACGTGAAACATCAGCAGAGTCCAGAGGAGCAGAGTGAGCCTCAACCAGAGACTCTGATACTGACCGACCTGCAGGGACCAGGACAGCAGGACTCTGCTTACAGAGAAGAACCAAAGTTAGGCCATCCATCCATCATCCATCCATCCATCCATCCATCCATCCATCCATCCATCAACCATCATCTCCACAGCCAATCCCTGTCCAGTTCACACTGACCTCAGGCAGGTTCACCCTGAACTTGTGATCATGTTTTGTCCGTGTGAGGAAGCTGGAGTGCCCAGAGAGCACCCATGCATGCACAGGAAGACCCACTGATGTGTTTTACCCTTTGGTAGCTTCTATTTTCTCCTGTGGAGTAAACATGAAGGACACATCAGCTGTGTGTCTGTAATGATTGAGTTATGTTTTTGTTTGTTTTAACATTATTTTTTGTTTTCTGTGCTCAAACTTACTCTGAACCCTAATAAATCAAATGTTTGATTTGATGTTTGAGCTTTTCTTTACAAGCTTCAGTCCTGATCAGATTCCTCATCATGATTTTAACCCTTTAAACACCGGTGTATGATCACCAGTTTATGATGAAATAGACAATAAAATGTTAATAATGATATTTTTATAATGATTTTAAAGTCCAGGTGTGGTTTTATGAGTGGACTGTTGCAGTCTTGGACATGTGAGTGATCCATAACTACAGTGATCTCATGGATATGTAGTTTTTCTGCCGGCTCAGATTAAAGAAACGACTCCATAGATGTGCCTACATGCTTTGAGTTAGGGTTGAAACATATATCATTATCGTATCTATATCCATATCATTCAGCCTTGCTTTGAGGTGCCATGTGATTGGCTAATCAGCAACAAATTGGAGACCACCTTCTGCTCCTACTGTCCAGCGTGTGGATGAAAGTGTTTCTTCTCCTCCTGTGAATGAGTGATTATTAAACGATGGAGGTGTTGAACAGGTGAAGCAGCTGCCTCAGAAGTCCAGGTGTGACGGGGAAGTTTCCTTCTCTGGTCTTAATTATCGGAGTGGTGAAGTGCTGTGACACTCTCACATTCAGCCGCCCGGCGGGCTGAGGCCGTTACAGTCTGCGTGGACTTGGACTTCTGATTATGAGCTTTGAAGACCCCCCCCAGAGAGAGGAGCGTTTGATGCTGCAGATTCTGTTCCCGCAGCTTGGAGGGTAAATATCCGCCATCGCCCTTGAACTCCCTGATAATGGGGCTTCCTGCTCATGGATGCATCTTTGTGATGTAAGAGCTGCTCTATCGCTGCATCTCTACGCTTTGGAAAGTAAGAAATCCAGTGAGGTGGACCTTATCTTTGGATATAGAATAAAAAATAAATGATAAAAACAGAAACTGGATGAAGTCACCATTGACCTCTAACACTCCCACAGCACCGGCGTCATATTAAAAAAATGATTTCAGCAAACTGCAGAGAAATTAAAGTATTCAGTCACTGAAGGAACCATGAAGCATGAAGGGGCCGGCCGACGTCTACCTGAGCAGACTTTCTCTTTTCTATGGAGAAAACTACATAACAGTATTTTTTATTATCTTAAAGGAAAATAAAGTTTAATTCCACAGGGACACTTTGATAAACTTCATTTACTCAGCCACCCATTGGAGGCCCAAAAGACTGAGGCCCTCATTTTCATCAAATCAGACCTCCTCATGTTTTAACTCTTTTGAGGCCAAATCGACATGTTCATGTTTTTTATCCTCCACATTTTCGTCATTTATCTGATTGTATTCAGATGTTTTTTGTTTTTTTTTGTAATTTGTTGATCATATTGAGAGAAAGAGGTATTATAAAAGTATGTATCAATTATGATACAATTGGCTTTATAGGGTTAATATCAGATCTGGCACACATCTCTATTATTGTGAAGAGTTTCATGTTTCTGCTGCCCCAGCCTGATGACATCATCTTCTTCCTGAGCTGTGATTGGACGCTGCAGCCTCACCTCCAGCCTGTGCTCACTTCCAGGAGAGTCCAGACTCTGATTTAGCCAAATTTCAGAGTGTAGCCGGGGTCGGTGAGGCCGTGCACCACGCTGGCATTAACAGCGTAATTATACCTTGCATGGGTAATGGCTTATTTACAGAACCCAGTGATTGCTGGGGTCACGTTCCTCCTGATAAAGCCATTTGCTCTGATAGACCCTCCGAAGCTACTTGTGCATGCAAATGGCAGCGTTCATTAATATGTGGCTGCTCTCGGAGTGGCAGAGAGGCCATTACCAGCAGACACTGGGTACCATTACAGGCCCAGGGAGTGAGATGGATAGACTGTTCTCCTCTCTCTATCTGTGCTTGATTGTATTAATTTGGGTGCTTGCCTGGGGAAGTGCTGTGTTTCTCTAACGACCCCTCCAACTTGGTAATTGGCCGGGACATCCACTGCAGACGAGTTTACTCCCCGCACTGCCGAGCCAACTTGGACGGACTAATATCGAGCGGCACGTGATGGAGTGCTACGGCGTGGGCACACACACACACACAGGCAGCTTTGTTGACATGAGCGGAGTGCCCCCCCCCCCTCCCCAGACTCAATGACTCATTAATCATGGAGTGTACTGACAGCCCGCTCGGAGCGTGCACATGCAGGATCAGCCGGTCTGATGATGTAGCAGGAGTCCAAACAGACTCCATGATATCAGTGTCAGCCTGCTGCCTCTGCACAGGACGGTGCTGGAACAGGCTGGATGACACATGGTGACGGGTCACAGGAGCTTCTGAGGCGTGTGTGACGGGGACGCCGCTCACAGGAGCGTTACGCAAGAGAACCATGTCAGGAAAATCTACATGGGATGTCTCAGCAGCTACACCTGCCAGATATTGAAACAACAAGCCCAACACAGAGGAGGCTCAGAGTTATAATAAAGTCTACGTCTGCCAGCGGGCTGCTACATGCTTCTGCGAGGTCAGTGGAAGGTCAAAAAGAGGGTCACAAGGTCACCGTAATGTCAACCTATCATGACCAGACTGTTCTCAGATCGTCCATGAGTCAAAATGGATTTTTGAGCAAATCTTGAAAAAAATTCTAAGAAATTGCAAATTGCTAAGAAATAAGTGACCATGATCTTGGACCTGTAGATGAAAAATCTATCAATCGATCAACCAACCAACAACCAACCAACCATTCAATCAATAAACCAACCAATAAACCAATCAATCTTTGTTTGTATAGCTCCTGATTATAACCAGTGTTGTCTTAAGGCACCTACAACAGATCAGGCTCAAGAAAAATTCCAGTTACCCTGTCTGTAGCACACATGCTACAGACAGGACCATGGAAAGCTCCACAGGGCTCAGGCTCGACGATCAGGACCATGGAAAGCTCCACAGGGCTCAGGCTCAACGATCAGGACCATGGGGAGCTCCATAGGGCTCAGGCTTTACGATCAGGGCCATGGAGAGCTCTATAAGGCTAAGGCTGCAGGATCAGGACCATGGAGAGCTCTATAAGGCTCAGGCTGCAGGAGCAGGACCATGGAGAGCTCTATAAGGCTCAGGCTGCAGGATCAGGACCATGGGGACTCTATAAGGCTCAGGCTGCAGGATCAGGACCATGGAGAGCTCTATAAGGCTCAGGCTGCAGGATCAGGACCGTGGGGACTCTATAAGGCTCAGGCTGCAGGATCAGGACCACGGAGAGCTTCACAGGGCTCAGGCTGATCGAGCTCTGCCAGGATGGTTTTGTTTCTGTCAGAAATGTTTGTTTGTTTATTTGTTTTTCTGTTTGTTTGTCTGCAGGGTTACTCAAAAACTAATGGACTGATTTTATTGTAATTTTCAGGAGGTGCTGGTAGTTACACACCATAGAAATGATTAGATTTCAATGGTGATATGTAGATTTGTCTAGATGCATTGGGTGGAATTAAAAAATCTTGTCTGCTATTTTAACAGATTAACTTTCAATTTCACGGGATAAGATGGGGCCAAAGTATCACATTATCGGGGTACAGTTAAAATGGATCTGAATCATATTGAAGTCACAAAAGAACATTGAACTTTATGATGGAAAATCCCATAGATGATATTCAAAAATTCATAAAAAATCTAAACATTATGTGATAGTCCCAAAACTTCAGGATACATGATAACTACCTCCATGTTTGTGCAGAGTTGGGGTGGATCCTGGATCTTTTCTGGATCTGGTGATCTAGAATAGTGTCTTGAACATGGGGATGTGGAAACTGCTGGAGCTGTGCTGCCTGGTGGAGATCTGCACCCTGAGTGCTTTCTCGAGTTTAATCTTATTTTTCTGCTGGTTGTTCACATGAAAGTTTGTAAGAAAGTGTGTCAAAGCAGAGAAACAGCTCTTTAATTTATTAATCTTTTGTACTTGGAGAGTTTAGGCTCATAAACAAACTCTTAATTGAGATCTCCTTTTGTCCAAACTGCATTATATTCCACATTTAAGTAAATTATAAACCAAATTGCTGTTTCCCTTCTGGCCTCACAGCCACTGAGGCAGAGGACGTTATAATTTCCAACGCCCGGCGGCCACAATAATTTCCCATTAAGTGACAACAGTGATGACGGTCCAATACAGTCTGTTCAGAGTGCACACCATTACTGTCCTGTCTTTATGTGCGTGTGAGTGTATGTGTGTGTTTATGTATTTGTGTGTGTGGGGGGGGCATTTGTGCTACTGTTCCAGTCCAGTCCCCCTGAGGGAGGGGGTGGTCCTTAATGTAGCAGGATGTACAAACAGCAGTCAACAGATTCAGGCCCTCCGGGGCAGTTTTGATTTTGGCTGGTATGAAACCAACTGACTAAAATGGAGCTGATGTGCTCGCCATCGCACACCCACGCCTCCGCGGCCAGATGTGTTCATGCTGTTACTCTGGTTCCTGAACAAAACTCTTTAACACAACCCTGAGTTTTTATCAGAGCTTTAATTTTCTCAGGCTTTCAGGCAGGTATGTACAGTCATGGAAAAAATTATTAGACCACCCTTGTTTTCTTCAATTTCTTGTTAATTTTAATGCCTGGCTCAACTAAAGGTACATTTGTTTGGACAATTATAATGATAACAACAAAAATAGCTCATGAGAGTTTAATTTAAGGACTAAGAACTATTCATTTTCCATGGTTTTCTTGATAATAACCAAAATTACTTAAATTCTTACATCAATAGCTATGGCATTGTACCGCCAAAAACACTACTTTTAAGCATTCCATGTTTTCTTTTCTGTTTGCTTTAAACACATGATACACACAAGAGTTAATACTTGATTGCATAACCATTGTTTTTGATGACTGCAGCCATGCGTCTTGGCATGCTCTCCACCAGCTTCTGACATTGTTCTGCTGTCACAGCAGCCCATTCCTGTTGGACAAATTCAAACAAATTTTCTTTGTTTTTGGGCTTGTGGTTCTCCATTTTGAGTTTGATGATTTTCCACAGGTTTTCAATTGGATTAAGATCTGGTGATTGAGCAGGCCAAGGCATGGTGCGAATGTTGTGGTTCTCCATCCAGGCTTTAACTGACCTTGCCGTGTGGCAAGGGGCATTATCTTGTTGGAAAATCCAGTCATTCGAGGCAGGAAAGAGTTTTCCAGCTGATGGAAGAAGACTGTTTTCAAGGGTAGTCCTGTACATGACCTGGTTCATTCGGCCTTCACACAATTGCATTTGCCCTGTTCCACTCAGACTGAAACAACCCCAGATCATGACTGATCCACCCCCATGTTTTACTGTAGGGGCAAGACAGTCTGGGTTGTAAGCTTCTCCAGGCTTCCTCCTAACCAGTAAGTTGGCTGGAGTGGGCATCAATTCAAAATTGGATTCATCACTGAAGAGAACCTTAGCCCAATCATCAACAGTCCAATCCTTGTGGTCTCGAGCAAGAGTAACCGCGCCTTCCTCTGCCTTTCATTGATGAAGGGCTTCTTGCGTGCTCTGTGTGACTTCAAACCAGCTTCAACAAGTCGGTTTCGAACTGTCCTTGCTGAACAAGTCACATTTCTCGACAGTGCCCACTCATTTTTAAGGTCCCTGGAGGTCTGGATGATTCCTGACACAGGAACGGATGAGTGCAGTCATCTCGTGGGGTAGAAAAGGCGTTTCCTGCCACGGCCAGGTAGCAATTTGGTAGTGCCATGTTCAGCTTGTTTTTTTTGTTGTAATGCGGCTGTCTTGGAGATCTTCAGTTTTTTCGCTACCTGTCTCTCACTCATGCCAATTTCCAGCAGTGCCAAGATGGCTGCCTTTGTGGCTTCACATAATTCTTTTGTTTTAGGCATTATGTGAGAGCTGACAACTTCTGAGTTGTGCTACGGCTTGAATGTAAGCAGGAAACCACTCTAGGCCTTTGCATGTGCAGTGCTGCTTGTGACATGAAATGGCCTCTTATATACCCTGGGAATCAATTAAGCTTAAGAATGTCAAATAGGACATAAAGTATTATGTGACCAGCTGCATTTTTTGTTGTGTTCATTGTATTATACGTTTAGTGGTACCAGATATTAGAATGAACAAGAAATTGAAGAAAACAAGGGTGGTCTAATAATTTTTTCCATGACTGTATATATATATAAAAAATGACACACTATAGCTGCCCTTTTCGTCTGTGTTCCAACATAAACCCACACTGCAGGATATGCTGTTCTGGAAGTCAGCAGGAGGAAGGTGGGGGGGGGGAGGGGGGCAGAGCTCTATATATATGTGTTAGTGCTTAAGAGAACAGCAGAAAGGCTGACATAGGAGGAGGCAGAAAAGAACAAGAGGGAGAAAATGGATCACGTTGGAAACAGAAATGGAGAGAATAAGAGCCTGCAGAGCCAGAGGGAATAAGGTGGAGCTGAGGCAGACTACAGTAATCTACTCTTTAAGATATGAAACACTTTCTTTATCAAACCTTCTCTGCAAGAAAGAGCAAACAAAAGCTGCTGGCTTCAAGCCCAGTGTCAGCAACAGGACTGGATGTACTCTTCATGGACTGTGGTGAAATCAAAACATAAATAAATACATTTAATAGTATAAAAAGTGTTTGTGACAGATAGTGAGGAAAATCACCTAATTTAACCTCTGAATTCTATTGATAAACTTCTTTATTTTTCTGTAATATCACATTCAAAAAAGCTGCTGTAAAAACAGACATATCAATATTTTTACAGTCAGTCTTTTTAAAACTGCTCCAGAAAAGATATACATACCAAATTAGGATTCATTTTCATAGTTTTTAACTCTTTGAAGGCAAGAATGTTCACATAACGTCTTTAAATTGGAAGAAAAAATAAAATAAAGATAACATTATTATTATTATTGTTTTTATTATTATAAAGGCCTAAAATGGGTCAATGATGAACAGCAGCATCGATTTTTGATGCATTGTGTTAACGGGTTTTTCTTTTATTAACAATATGAACTCACACTTGTGGTCTACAGGCAGAAAATGGGGGAAAAGGGGGACTCGGCCTCCCTCTAATGATGCTGTTGAGCAATATTTTAATAAGTTGGTCAGCTCTGTTGAAGCTGTTGTTGTCCTGCTCTCATGTGAGGAGGCGGATGGTCACATGACCGCTGCTGTGGGCGGCGGCTGATCTTTCACGCCACGTCGGTGAACGCGGCTCTGTCCTGGCGGCCATCATTTCAGCTCCATTAAGACGCTTCGTGTCCACAGACTTCTCTCTGCTGGTGTGTCCATCTCTGTTGTGAAGCACGTGGGTGTTTGAACACATTAGTGCTTCAGAGGGAGCTTTAAGACGCACGATGCCACCGTGGTTGAACCCGCAGAAGGAGGTGAGGCCACTTCTCTCTGCAGTCACTTCTTTATAGATATGCTAATATTCCTGAACCACGCTGAGCAGCCATGCCTTCAAAGAGACTGGGCGAGCGAGCAGGTCAGCTATAATACACCGGCAGGTAAAGGGTTTGATGCCACAGCTTAGGAGAGAGAGCAATCTATCAATGGGCTCCTTTAAAACAATCTTTCATGTGCAGCGGCGACACCACTCAGAGGTGAAGAGGGAGGTTCAGAGCTCTGCTGGTTAGTCTGCAGCAGGAGAGAGTAGACAAGGATGCCTTTATAGAAACTACAAAAGAGAGAAGACCACGACGCTTTATAGAAACTACAACTGAGAGAGAAGACCGCGACACTTTATAGAAACTACAACTGAGAGAGAAGACCACGACGCTTTATAGAAACTACAACTGAGAGAGAAGACCACGACACTTTATAGAAACTACAACAAAGAGAGAAGACCACAACGCTTTATAGAAACTACAAATAAGAGAGAAGACCACGACGCTTTATAGAAACTACAACTGAGAGAGAAGACCACACTTTATAGAAACTACAACTGAGAGAAGACCACACTTTATAGAAACTACAACTGAGAGAAGACCACACGCTTTATAGAAACTACAACTGAGAGAGAAGACCACGACGCTTTATAGAAACTACAACTGAGAGAGAAGACCACGACACTTTATAGAAACTACAATTGAGAGAGAAGACCACGCTTTATAGAAACTACAACAAAGAGAAGACCACAACGCTTTATAGAAACTACAACTGAGAGAGAAGACCACGACGCTTTATAGAAACTACAACTGAGAGAGAAGACCACGACACTTTATAGAAACTACAATTGAGAGAGAAGACCACGACACTTTATAGCTACTACAAATGAGAGAGAAGACCACGACGCTTTATAGAAACTACAACTGAGAGAGAAGACTATAACGCTTTATAGAAAATACAACTAAGAGAGAAGACCACAACGCTTTATAGAAAATACAACTGAGAGAGAAGACCACAACGCTTTATAGAAACTACAACTGAGAGAGAAGACCACGACGCTTTATAGAAACTACAACAAAGAGAGAAGACCACAACGCTTTATAGAAACTACAACAAAGAGAGAAGACCACAACGCTTTATAGAAACTACAACAAAGAGAGAAGACCACAACGCTTTATAGAAAATACAACTAAGAGAGAAGACCACTACACTTTATAGAAACTACAACAAAGAGAGAAGACCACAACGCTTTATAGAAACTACAACTAAGAGAGAAGACCACGACGCTTTATAGAAAATACAACTAAGAGAGAAGACCACTACACTTTATAGAAACTACAACAAAGAGAAGACCACGACGCTTTATAGAAACTACAACAAAGAGAAGACCACGACGCTTTATAGAAACTACAACAAAGAGAGAAGACCATGACGCTTTATAGAAACTACAACTGAGAGAAGACCACGACACTTTATAGAAACTATAACAAAGAGAGAAGACCACGACGCTTTATAGAAACTACAACAAAGAGAGAAGACCACGACGCTTTATAGAAACTACAACTGAGAGAGAAGACCACAACGCTTTATAGAAACTACAACTGAGAGAGAAGACCACGACGCTTTATAGAAACTACAACTAAGAGAGAAGACCACGACGCTTTATAGAAACTACAACTAAGAGAGAAGACCAAGACGCTTTATAGAAACTACAACTGAGAGAGAAGACCGCGACACTTTATAGAAACTACGACTAAGAGAGAAGACCACGACACTTTATAGAAACTACAACTGAGAGAGAAGACCACGACGCTTTATAGAAACTACAACTGAGAGAGAAGACCACGACGCTTTATAGAAACTACGACTAAGAGAGAAGACCACGACGCTTTATAGAAACTACAACTAAGAGAGAAGACCAAGACGCTTTATAGAAACTACAACTGAGAGAGAAGACCACGACACTTTATAGAAACTACAACTAAGAGAGAAGACCACAACGCTTTATAGAAACTACAACTAAGAGAGAAGACCACGACACTTTATAGAAACTACAACAAAGAGAGAAGACCACGACGCTTTATAGAAACTACAACAGAGAGAAGACCACGACGCTTTATAGAAACTACAACTGAGAGAGAAGACCACAACGCTTTATAGAAACTACAACTGAGAGAGAAGACCACTACACTTTATAGAAACTACAACAGAGAGAAGACCACAACGCTTTATAGAAACTACAACTGAGAGAAGACCACGACGCTTTATAGAAACTACAACAAAGAGAGAAGACCACGACGCTTTATAGAAACTACAACAAGAGAGAAGACCACGACGCTTTATAGAAACTACAACTGAGAGAGAAGACCACGACGCTTTATAGAAACTACAACTGAGAGAGAAGACCACGACGCTTTATAGAAACTACAACTGAGAGAAGACCACGACGCTTTATAGAAACTACAACTGAGAGAGAAGACCACGACGCTTTATAGAAACTACAACTGAGAGAAGACCACGACGCTTTATAGAAACTACAACAAAGAGAGAAGACCACGACGCTTTATAGAAACTACAACTGAGAGAGAAGACCACGACGCTTTATAGAAACTACAACAAGAGAGAAGACCACGGACGCTTTATAGAAACTACAACAAAGAGAGAGAAGACCACGACGCTTTATAGAAACTACAACTGAGAGAGAAGACCACGACGCTTTATAGAAACTACAACTGAGAGAGAAGACCACGACGCTTTATAGAAACTACAACAGAGAGAAGACCACGGCTTTATAGAAACTACAACAAAGAGAAGACCACGCTTTATAGAAACTTCAACTGAGAGAGAAGACCACGACGCTTTATAGAAACTACAACTGAGAGAGAAGACCACGACACTTTATAGAAACTACAACAAAGAGAGAAGACCACAACGCTTTATAGAAACTACAACTAAGAGAGAAGACCACGACGCTTTATAGAAACTACAACTGAGAGAGAAGACCACGACGCTTTATAGAAACTACAACTGAGAGAGAAGACCACGACGCTTTATAGAAACTACAACTGAGAGAGAAGACCACGACGCTTTATAGAAACTACAACTGAGAGAGAAGACCACGACGCTTTATAGAAACTACAACTGAGAGAGAAGACCACGACGCTTTATAGAAACTACAACAAAGAGAGAAGACCACGACGCTTTATAGAAACTACAACTGAGAGAGAAGACCACGACACTTTATAGAAACTACAACTGAGAGAGAAGACCACGCTTTATAGAAACTACAACAAAGAGAGAAGACCACGACGCTTTTATAGAAACTACAACTGAGAGAGAAGACCACGACACTTTATAGAAACTACAACAAAGAGAGAAGACCACGACGCTTTATAGAAACTACAACAAAGAGAGAAGACCACGACGCTTTATAGAAACTACAACAGAGAGAGAAGACCACGACGCTTTATAGAAACTACAACTGAGAGAGAAGACCACGACGCTTTATAGAAACTACAACAAAGAGAGAAGACCACGACGCTTTATAGAAACTACAACAAAGAGAGAAGACCACGACGCTTTATAGAAACTACAACTGAGAGAGAAGACCACGACGCTTTATAGAAACTACAACTGAGAGAGAAGACCACGACACTTTATAGAAACTACAACAAAGAGAGAAGACCACAACGCTTTATAGAAACTACAACAAAGAGAGAAGACCACGACGCTTTATAGAAACTACAACTGAGAGAGAAGACCACGACGCTTTATAGAAACTACAACTGAGAGAGAAGACCGCGACACTTTATAGAAACTACAACTGAGAGAGAAGACCACGACGCTTTATAGAAACTACAACTGAGAGAGAAGACCACGACGCTTTATAGAAACTACGACTGAGAGAGAAGACCACGACGCTTTATAGAAACTACAACAAAGAGAGAAGACCACGACGCTTTATAGAAACTACAACTGAGAGAGAAGACCACAACGCTTTATAGAAACTACAACTGAGAGAGAAGACCACGACGCTTTATAGAAACTTCAACTGAGAGAGAAGACCACTACACTTTATAGAAACTACAACTAAGAGAGAAGACCACGACGCTTTATAGAAACTACAACAAAGAGAGAAGACCACGACGCTTTATAGAAACTACAACTGAGAGAGAAGACCACGACACTTTATAGAAACTACAACAAAGAGAGAAGACCACGACGCTTTATAGAAACTACAACAAAGAGAGAAGACCACGACGCTTTATAGAAACTACAACAAAGAGAGAAGACCACGACGCTTTATAGAAAATACAACTGAGAGAGAAGACCACGACACTTTATAGAAACTATAACAAAGAGAGAAGACCACGACGCTTTATAGAAACTACAACAAAGAGAGAAGACCACGACGCTTTATAGAAACTACAACTGAGAGAGAAGACCACAACGCTTTATAGAAACTACAACTGAGAGAGAAGACCACGACGCTTTATAGAAACTACAACTAAGAGAGAAGACCACGACGCTTTATAGAAACTACAACTGAGAGAGAAGACCGCGACGCTTTATAGAAACTACAACTGAGAGAGAAGACCGCGACACTTTATAGAAACTACGACTAAGAGAGAAGACCACGACACTTTATAGAAACTACAACTGAGAGAGAAGACCACGACGCTTTATAGAAACTACAACTGAGAGAGAAGACCACGACGCTTTATAGAAACTACGACTAAGAGAGAAGACCACGACGCTTTATAGAAACTACAACTAAGAGAGAAGACCAAGACGCTTTATAGAAACTACAACTGAGAGAGAAGACCACGACACTTTATAGAAACTACAACTAAGAGAGAAGACCACAACGCTTTATAGAAACTACAACTAAGAGAGAAGACCACGACACTTTATAGAAACTACAACAAAGAGAGAAGACCACGACGCTTTATAGAAACTACAACAGAGAGAGAAGACCACGACGCTTTATAGAAACTACAACTGAGAGAGAAGACCACAACGCTTTATAGAAACTACAACTGAGAGAGAAGACCACTACACTTTATAGAAACTACAACAAAGAGAGAAGACCACAACGCTTTATAGAAACTACAACTAAGAGAGAAGACCACGACGCTTTATAGAAACTACAACAAAGAGAGAAGACCACAACGCTTTATAGAAACTACGACTAAGAGAGAAGACCACGACGCTTTATAGAAACTACAACTGAGAGAGAAGACCACGACGCTTTATAGAAACTACAACTGAGAGAGAAGACCACGACGCTTTATAGAAACTACAACTGAGAGAGAAGACCACGACACTTTATAGAAACTACAACTGAGAGAGAAGACCACGACGCTTTATAGAAACTACAACTGAGAGAGAAGACCGCGACGCTTTATAGAAAATACAACTAAGAGAGAAGACCATGACGCTTTATAGAAACTACAACAAAGAGAGAAGACCACAACGCTTTATAGAAACTACGACTAAGAGAGAAGACCACGACGCTTTATAGAAACTACAACAAAGAGAGAAGACCACGACGCTTTATAGAAACTACAACTGAGAGAGAAGACCACGACGCTTTATAGAAAATACAACTAAGAGAGAAGACCATGACGCTTTATAGAAACTACAACAAAGAGAGAAGACCACAACGCTTTATAGAAACTACGACTAAGAGAGAAGACCACGACGCTTTATAGAAACTACAACTGAGAGAGAAGACCACGACGCTTTATAGAAAATACAACTAAGAGAGAAGACCACGACGCTTTATAGAAACTACAACAAAGAGAGAAGACCACAACGCTTTATAGAAACTACAACTAAGAGAGAAGACCACGACGCTTTATAGAAACTACAACAAAGAGAGAAGACCACGACGCTTTATAGAAACTACAACTGAGAGAGAAGACCACAACGCTTTATAGAAACTACAACTGAGAGAGAAGACCACGACGCTTTATAGAAACTACAACTGAGAGAGAAGACCACGACGCTTTATAGAAACTACAACAAAGAGAGAAGACCACGACGCTTTATAGAAACTACAACTGAGAGAGAAGACCACGACACTTTATAGAAACTACAACAAAGAGAGAAGACCACGACGCTTTATAGAAACTACAACAAAGAGAGAAGACCACGACGCTTTATAGAAACTACAACAGAGAGAGAAGACCACGACGCTTTATAGAAACTACAACTGAGAGAGAAGACCACGACGCTTTATAGAAACTACAACAAAGAGAGAAGACCACGACGCTTTATAGAAACTACAACAAAGAGAGAAGACCACGACGCTTTATAGAAACTACAACTGAGAGAGAAGACCACGACGCTTTATAGAAACTACAACTGAGAGAGAAGACCACGACACTTTATAGAAACTACAACAAAGAGAGAAGACCACAACGCTTTATAGAAACTACAACAAAGAGAGAAGACCACGACACTTTATAGAAACTACAACTAAGAGAGAAGACCACGACGCTTTATAGAAACTACAACTGAGAGAGAAGACCACGACGCTTTATAGAAACTACAACTGAGAGAGAAGACCGCGACACTTTATAGAAACTACAACTGAGAGAGAAGACCACGACGCTTTATAGAAACTACAACTGAGAGAGAAGACCACGACGCTTTATAGAAACTACGACTGAGAGAGAAGACCACGACGCTTTATAGAAACTACAACTGAGAGAGAAGACCGCGACGCTTTATAGAAACTACGACTAAGAGAGAAGACCACGACGCTTTATAGAAACTACAACTGAGAGAGAAGACCACAACGCTTTATAGAAACTACAACAAAGAGAGAAGACCACGACGCTTTATAGAAAATACAACTAAGAGAGAAGACCACGACGCTTTATAGAAACTACAACTGAGAGAGAAGACCACGACGCTTTATAGAAACTACGACTAAGAGAGAAGACCACGACGCTTTATAGAAACTACAACTGAGAGAGAAGACCACAACGCTTTATAGAAACTACAACAAAGAGAGAAGACCACAACGCTTTATAGAAACTACAACTGAGAGAGAAGACCACGACGCTTTATAGAAACTACAACAAAGAGAGAAGACCACGACGCTTTATAGAAACTACAACTAAGAGAGAAGACCATGACGCTTTATAGAAACTACAACTAAGAGAGAAGACCACGGCGCTTTATAGAAACTACAACTGAGAGAGAAGACCACGACGCTTTATAGAAACTACAACTAAGAGAGAAGACCACACTGTAAAAAAAAATTGTAAATTTACAGGTGATGTTCTGTAATTTTTTACAGATTTTTCCTGTATTTCGATAAAACGATGAAATGCTAGTAGATTTACAGTAATTCTCTGTGATTTCACGTTTCATGTTTAAAATTACAGTTAGTTAACCGTAATTTTGGTTTACATTAATATACTGTTTTTTTATTACAACTTAATGTTTTTTTACATCTTTAATTGTAATTTTTCATACCATTTTCTGTATTTTTTACAGGTTTATTACTGTTTTCCATAAGACAATGTAATACCTGTAAATTGACAGATATTAGCATTAATCAAAAGACTAACCTTCAGAATTACAAGACATTAGCCATAAAATATTGCATCAGTATTATTCTGGCTTTTTAAAGGTAATTTAACAAGTTTCTTTCAGAATAACTTTTCTTTTGTGATGTAAAACTGTGATAAACTGTGATGTAATTTTACATATCATTCCTGTTAATGAAGAAATGTACATGAAATTTCAGAAATATTTAGTCTGTTCCCATACCATTGCAGGTCATTAAGTATGCATTGCTATGGTTATTTCTTTTTTTAAAATAAATAAGTATTTTATAGACAAAAGGAAATTTACTGAACATTACTTTATTAAAGACAGTTTAAAATATCTATGTATCTATCTATGTATCTATCTATGTATCTATCTATCTATCTATCTATCTATCTATCTATCTACATATGTATGTATGTATATATATATATGTATATGTATGTGTATATATATATATATATACATATACATATATATATATATATAGATATATATATATATATATGTATATATTTATATATACACACATATACATATACATATATATATGTGTGCACGTATGTACGTAAGTTCATTATTTGCTTCCTTCAATGCATGCGATCAGACTACATTCAAATTTTAAAGTTTGCGCCTTTTTCCAGTTTGCTTTGTCCCACCCATAACGACTAACCGGTTGAATAAACCAATAAGTGGCCAGTACATGGGTTGGGATCAGTGTCCGTCCAATCAGATTCGCCGCAGGTCATGAGTCATCAGGTTCACCGGGGGTCATGAGTCATTTAGCAGACTTGCTATTTGGACGTTTGAGCTGAGCCTACGGCTGGTCTGGCCAGACATGTCAACCGAACGCCGTTTGAGGTAGGTGTCCCAGATAAAGCTTTGTTGTGAATGATAACTTCAGCATGTCATATGTCCGGGGGAACAGCCTTGAAGCTAACGTTAGCATCCTACCGTCACATTGGCTATTGTTAGCAGGTAGCTAACGTTTTGTGACCAGGCTGCAAACTGTCAATTGTTAACGCTCGCTTTTGGTCAAAATGTTCCCCAACATGGCCGGAGGTAATTGTAATAGTACTGTCTCTGCTCTCGGTGATACATGCTCTTAAAAGTTGTTAGTTTGATTTTAATTCTAGCATTGGCATGCTAAGGTAGCCTGCTCACTGCTGTTGCTAATTTCGAGCTAAAGCCACACACAGTTCACGGTGTCTGTGTGAATAACCAAAAGCTGATAGGAATAAAAACGCCCTGTGTTACTGGGCTTAAACTGATCCTGAGTGGATGATCAAAGAGCTGTGAGCAAATGGTTGCTGCTAAATGATAGTAATGCCTGGTGAATGTGAATTAATTTATTTATTCTTAAGTGTTACACTGAGGTAATGAAATGTGGGTTTTCAGGTTACCATATGAAGTTTTGTTGCCTAATTGTTTAATCTTAATTAAACTGATGTCATTTTTCACCTTACTGTTTAAACTTTAAATGCTGAACCATTGAACTCAGGCACTCGCCTTTTTGTACTTTAATTTTACTGTGCAATATGTATTTTATATTGCAACATTTCATATGTTTAAAAGTCTTTTCTAGCTCAAATTCAGCTCACAATGTCTTTGTGTTTCCTTCTGATGCCAAAGTTGACCGTGGTTTACTGGAGTGGAATTGTTGCCTTATTTCCATGGAGGTGGTAAGTACAATTTTGTTTTTCCTACTGGTCAAACTAAATAGATTGGAGCTTGTTGTTAAAGCCCGTGTTGATGAACATACTTCCTACCTGTCTCAGTGAAGATGCACTGACTGTCATTGCCACCAGAGATGAAGCTGCTATGATGACTAGAAAGATACATTATGTTTTAGAAGTACATGATTTTTGGTACGTGTTAATTTGTTCGTTTTTATTAGCTTTGGACACAGCCAGACTAACTGTTTTCTCCTGTTTCCCCATGTGTGTGAGAGCCACTTTATTGATGTCATACCTGTAAAAAGGCGACCTTGACCTGGAGAAGGTAAGACTGATTTTAGTCCTCTGTAAAACTTACTATATAACTGCATGAATGTATTTTGAAAAGAGAATCATTATTCAGATTCATAATATTTATTGTACCTTTGGGTAAATTCAGTTTACAGTGAGTAAGGTCCCAAGTATTGTAGATACACAGAACAACACAAGACAAGATAAAGTGACAACAGAATGATTTTGATATTTTCAATTGAGCAAATCTTACTTTTCAGAATATAATGTTAATAGAACTGGAGTAATGTGCAGAGTGTAATCTTTAAAAGGAATATTTATCTCTTTATTTCTGCTCCTCTGTGTCTCTCTTAGGAAGAAAGATGCACATTGTTGGCTTTCCTACCAATGCTCAGTGTGGATCACAAGGCAGACATGTACAGCTGTAACTGTGCAGACCTGGAGTGAGTGATGATTAATGTGAAATACACTTTCAATTAAAAAAAATTCCTCTAATGGAAACAATGACCTGGTTCTCTCTTCTTTACCTCTGACAGTACCTGCTGTAGAAGAGTCATCTGGCTAAGAAAACAAACTCCTCAATACTTCACCTCGTCATCCAGCCAAAGTGAGTACACAAACACACACACACACACACACACACATACACACAATAGAAGACAAATCATATTCCCTCTCAAGTTAGATTAAGTAGGTTCAGTGACATACTATGATAGTGTTGGGTTTTGCTGTAAATTATGTGTGGGGTTTGTGTAATATTCATCCACGTTCTCTTGATGTGACGTCATGACCCTTGTAAGTTTGTTAAATAGATACAATGGGACTCCTTCAGTTTTTTAAGATTGTATTGTTGCAGCTTTTTGCTAAAATCATTTAAATTAATTGTTAATCTCATCAATCTTAACTTCATACTCCAGGGTTTCTGGGATGTGCAAATGATCATGATGCACCGCCATGCCACGTCACGCAAAAATGTAAACCGCCATTCCAGCCGAATTATGATCCATTATTTTTTATAGATGTTTCAAATTTTACTTATATTGTATGAAACATAAAGTCTGTATCTGCACGTTTACAGACCAAAACATGAAGCTAGAATTGTGCTCAACTCATGAAATGTGACACTGCCCTGCAAATAACTTAATTTTAAAAAACTATCACTGGAGTACAGAAGCGTATTACTGCCACCCTATATAAATAAAAATTGATTAGTAACACGTTATAACGTGTTATGTTTATTGTTAGAACAATATAATTTCTTGTTATAACCTGTTATGTTTATTGTTAGAACAATATATTTTCACGTTATAACGTGATAATCTTTTTTGTAAGAACGTGTTATAACGCGCTTGTTTGTTATACTGTAAAAACATGATAATTTATATTGTTAAAACGTGATAATGTTATTATAATGTCATAATTATATTGTATTAAATGATCACATTTTTACAATATAATAATTATGTTTATACAATATAATTATCACGTTATTACAATTAAGTTATCACGTTTTTACAATATAGCAAACTATCACGTTAACGTGAAACGTTTCACATTCTTACAATAAAGATTATTACGTTATAAAAAATATATATGAAAATGTATTGTTCTAACAATAAACATAACACGTTATAACGTATTACATTGATCAGTTTTTATTTATATAGGGTGGCAGTAATACGCTGCATTGAGTCTCAACTGAGTTCAACAGAACTCATAAACAGGATTGTGTCTAGGCACAGATTTAGGCAAGGGCTACAAACAAAGTTAAACATATGTTTGTTGCTGATTACAGCCTGGAGTGGCAATGAGGTCTTAAAATTTTGAGGTCTTTTAAAAAGTCTTGAAGGTTTTGAACTTCAGGATGTCTGCATATACTCTGGTAATATCTGATAAGAAAAAGCAACTTGAAGTAGAAATGATAATTTTAGTTATCATGAATGTTTGTCTGTTAAATGCCAAAAGGTTTACATGGATTGTTTAACCACTGCCTGTTTTCTCTATAGATGGACAATCGGAGTTATTCAAGAGGCCCAAGCAGCAAGTGAACGGACAGTTTGAAATGATCTGACAACAGTTTTTCACACACAGTATGTATCCTGTATCCTGACATAATTTCTATATTTGTTACATTTGCAAGAAATAGTTACAAAGTGTAATGGCCATGGTTTTAGTTCAAATGTTGGTAATTGTCTTCATAAGCTGCTACTGTGCTCAAATTACCCCAAATACTCTCGTTGCAGATAACAGGCAATAAGTAGATTCTCATTTAACAAAACCCATGTCAGATTTTATTTCTCCACAGGGAAACCTTGCTTTTTCACTCTGTTGAAAAAAAAAAAAAATCCTTACATACACAATATTTACTTTCCTTATAACAGATGTAGACATCCATGTTTGTATTATTTACATTCAGTTGATGATGATCTTCCACACAGCTTTACCCACCAGACATTTAGCTCTCTTTAGATTTAGTTGAGAAAATGGGATGTCAAGTGAAGTCAAAACATCTCAAATGCCCCCTGTCGTCTCGCTGTAGTATGAAACATAAAGCCCACCCTCTCCATGTTGTCTGGTTAAACATGGGCCAAACTCCAAAAAATTCATAGTACACAAAAATTCTTTATATATTTTAAAGATGGTTTCTGTCATTATAGGATTTCTTATGGTGTTACTCATAGATGAAAATAGTTTTGAGTACTTGTTTTTGCATGATGTTGTAATTCTGTATACTTAGAATTTTTTTAATCTTTCAAATTTGGCAGAGTGGACAATGACAATTTTTTCTGTAGTATGATGAAGTTAAAATACATTTTTTTTTTCTTTACACAGACTTTAATGTATATGGGGGTCTAGTCAATGTATCTTAGTTGTAAAGCACAGGAGCAACTGCTGAAGAAGCAGCTCAATATTTTGGACATTATGTACAATAAAACACATCAGTCATCAGTATCACTTTAAAGGATACAAGTGGTGTAGGGTTAACTTATTGTCAAAAGGACCTGTGAAAAAAAAGTCTGCAATTCCTTTCTGTCAATAACCATGGACCATCAATCCAACACCAGAAACATTCATGTTTATGTACCATACCATGTATATCATATTATTTACTTCATGGTGTTCAAAAATGAAACAAGTCTCATATTTGCAATTTTTCTTTGATCTCAATAGTTTTATTTATTCATTTATCTATTTAAATTTTTCAAACAATCATGTACAAGTTAACAGACTGATTACAGTATGATTATTCTGGTAATGTCATGTTTTGTAAAAGATTCTAAGATTGTTTCTTATGTTGATGCAGAATAGAGAGGGCTTTCCAGTGTGACTACACAGTCAGAGCAGGGAGCTGTCTGGTTTCCACTACCAGGGTTCATAACTGAAAACATGCTGTTTGGGCAAAGGGTTAGAAACATTGAAATATTCCTATTTCTTAGTTGTTTCAAAGTGTAATAAAGTACTGTCCTTTTTTTGGGGTCAAATAATCATTTTTAACATTATCTGATCAGTTTATTGTCTTAAATTTACAGATATTTAAATATACCTGCTTTGTATGTATTTTGATGTACAGTGCTCCACCATCCAGTTCTTTAAAGTTACTAATACTGTAAATGTGCAGACTTTTCCTTTTGATTAAAAGTCTATATTTTTTATACATTGTGTCATTGTATTTTTACTTGGGGAGACCACAATTACTCAACAATTCATAAAATTAATACCATTCATTTACAACAATTGGCCTTAAATAAAGCCACTTTTGATGCATAGTTAATGTACTCTGTTTTTCCATTGTGTAATGAACATTTTTAAAATCTCATAACTCTTTAAAATTGCAAATTAATTCTGTAAATGGTATATATTTCTTTGACTTAATACATTTATAGCATTTTTATACATTATTTCACAGTCATTGTACATGTAAAAAATATTTTTTTTTTATGAATTTACCCCTAACAGATTAAGCTGTTCTCCTAAAATAGTTCATTGATACAGTAAATTACAGGCTATTCCATGGGGAAAACTACAATATATTGTTAATTTACAGAGATTGGCCTTAAATGTAGCTACTTCTGATGTATTTCTAATGTACTTGGCCTGTTTTTCCAATGTCTGTGGTTGTTTTTAACCTACGGATTGTCTAAATAATGCATATTAATACTGTAAATTTGCAGACATTTATCTGTAATTTTATGATCAGAGTTTGGTTTTATACATTTGAATTTTGTTATTGTACATGGAAAAACTGTATTTTTACATAAAATTACTGTGGATAAATTTGACTGTTTCCTAAAATAAATAATTTATACCGTAAAATTACAGAGTTTAACTCGAAAAGAATCTGGTTTCAGTGTATTTTGACTGAATATATATGTTTTTTTTACAGTCAAATTGCATTTATTTACAATGAAACATTGTATTTTAACGAATTTTGACTGTAAAATCTAGTCCTGTATTTTTACAGTTATTTTACGTATTTCTACGTTACGGTATTTGACTGTAATTTTACGGTATCCGCTTGGAAACTTTGCTGCCAGTGCTTTTACCGTTTTTTTACAGTTTTTTTTTTTACAGTGCACGGCGCTTTATAGAAAATACAACTAAGAGAGAAGACCACGACGCTTTATAGAAACTACAACTGAGAGAGAAGACCACGACGCTTTATAGAAACTACAACAAAGAGAGAAGACCACGACGCTTTATAGAAACTACAACTGAGAGAGAAGACCACGACGCTTTATAGAAACTACAACAAAGAGAGAAGACCACGACGCTTTATAGAAACTACAACTGAGAGAGAAGACCACGACGCTTTATAGAAAATACAACTGAGAGAGAAGACCACGACGCTTTATAGAAACTACAACTAAGAGAGAAGACCATGACGCTTTATAGAAACTACAACAAATTGAATAAATAAAACTGATCATCAAATGATGTCGTTTCTGTTGGTGGCTGATGTTAGATAGAGCACATGGGGTCAAGCAGGTCCACAGCCACAGGTCATCCATAATTGTTTGTCAAGGTCATACTAATATGACCTTGTGCTGTTTTGTGAGACCAAATATATTTTTACTTTTTCTGATCTCTCTAAAGTTAATATCAAATATCTCTAAAGTCCTGGCATCACACACTATGTGGCCCTTAGGATGGAAAATAATTATTTTGTGGGTTTTTAGCATTTTTTAAAAGTCAACTTCTTTCACAAAACTTGCATATAAGAAGTTAACTCTGATAAAAAATGAAAATGTGTTATGTTTGGTTACAGCTGAACTCACTAAGAGTGGCTATGTAAAAAAATGAATGTTACATTCATATATACTTTTTTATGGCAGTTTTTCTTGGCTGATAAATTTTAACCATAGGGACATATTTGGGTTATTTTATACAACAGCTGACCATGCATAGAAAAAATAAGCACGCATTAAAATTAATTTTGATGCCAATTTTGACACTCCCAGGCTCTGATAATCACCCAGAACACATGACATTTTTAATGCAATATACTAAAATATTTCACTTTTTGTGTTTTTGTTTGTTTGTTTTAAAAGTTGACTTTTTCACAAAAACTGACATTGAAGTGGTTAAACTTTGAAACAGCATAAAACTTTGTGATGTATGGTTACAGCTGAACTTACTGAAGGTGTCCATGTAAAAAAAAAGAAGGATAATACATTCATCCAAAATTTATTTATGGCTGTTGTACTTAGCTGATAAATTTTATCCTTAGGGACTTTTGTGGTGCACAAGGGTTAAACCAGGACATGACTGAGTATTTAACTGGTACTTTACCCCCCCAAACACACATA
The DNA here is from genome assembly GCA_036419115.1 of Scarus forsteni. Taxonomy (NCBI): domain Eukaryota; kingdom Metazoa; phylum Chordata; class Actinopteri; order Labriformes; family Labridae; genus Scarus; species Scarus forsteni. Next base: position 5,937,767 of record JAZDUH010000262.1, on the reverse strand, counting down.
CACATACATTCCTCTAAGGTTGTAGATCCATTGAAAACCTGTCTCTATGTCACATGATGATTCATTTTAAACTTTTCTTGGAGCTAACTCTCCACCACAGATTCACCCACATAGCTTAGCTTAGTTTTGATTTTATTATGAAATCATCACCGTTAACCACATTTCCTTTCTCCCTGATATAATCCTCATTTAGTCGATGCTCTTTAGTCGAGCCTGCCTACATCTAAACTACACGATAAACCTTTGGTCACGTCGTCCCTGCTCTCTGAGTGGAAACTCTTTAGTTTTTCTGAGATAATGTAATAAAATCAAACCAAACTTTTTTATTTAAAAGTCATTTACTGTTTGTTTTTCTTTAAAATAAGAGGGTGGTGCAGCGGGTAGTTCATGTGCCTCAGAGCATAAAGGTTGATGGTTTGATCCCCTTGTGGGCCTTCTTGTGTGAAGTCTGCATGTTCTCCTCGGGCATGTGTGGGTTCTCTCTGGGCACTCCGACTTCATCCCACAGACCAAAAACAAGCTGGGACCTTAAGTGTCAATGATGGATGAGTTAAACCAATCAGATCATGATGAGTGAATTATAACAGCAGACATCAGGTCAGAGGTCAGCCTGGTTACCCCCCCCCCCCTGGGTGTGTGGATGTTATTCATTCAGTGCAGATGACTGGGCGTTAAATGCTGCTGATCCTCCTTAATGACTGAATGAGTCAAGTCTTCATGTTTCTGTGGACGGGTGTGGATACTCCTCACACACTCGTGTCACCAAGAAGAGAAAACAGAAAATATTCTTATTCAGAGCAGCTAACACTGCTTAGCTAATATTGCTGCTTTAGAGCTGGAAACAAATGAGAGCCTAAACAGGAGTGGATGGTATGGATTCAGCTGTTTAATGAGCCTCTGGGGGAACAGCCTGAGCTGTTTGTGATGCACAGAACGAGCCGATTATTCTCCTTCTGAAGGAATATTACCAACATAAACACTCAGCTGTTGGTGAGGGTGTCAGATTTTAAGAGAGTCTTTTTGAATTCTGCAGACTCTGTCAGTGGGGTCAGTCCCTCTGAGCTTCATTTGTCTGATGGAATAACAAACCAGTCAGAAAAGGACGTCGAGCTAACGCTTAACCAGCTAATTAGCCAGAAAATGAATCAGCCATCACCCCCCTCCATCAATCATAGCCATTTTAAACTGACTGACGTTCCATTAAACACAGTCTTTGTGTTTATTGTTCCTGTTTTCTCAGAGCTTTGCATCATGAAGCTGCTGCACATCCATGATGCAAAGTGTTCCACCACATCCCAAAGGAGTGAGATCTGGTGACTGTGGAGGCCCCTGAACACATGTTGAAGAAACCAGTTTGAGATAATCTGAGCTTTGAGACATGGAGCTTCTAGAGGTCTGCAGCAATTCTCCCATTAGCAAGAAAAAGAGAAAGGGTTTAGCCTTTAAACCAAACTAAAGTGGGCCAAGGTAACCCTCCCTCCATCACACCACAGCAGCAGCCTGATGGATCCATGGATCTTCACACCAAACTATCACACATAACCGTCTGAATGTGTCCGTCATTTTCTTTGTTGGTGGATTTCTGCTCTCGTTCACACGGATGTGTTACAGATCAAGACTGAAACAGAGTATTAACCCTTGTGTTATAATAAGGGTTAGTTTTTGTTTTGACCAAGTTCTGGCAATCTTTTCTTTTTCTTCTTTATGAGATTTTGTGGCTGTCATTGAAAAGGTCAGGCTCAGCTCATCCAACCAATTTGTAATGGATCTGGCAGAAAGAAATGGAAAAGATGCCAGGTCCGTCCTTTCCAAGACGACATGAAAACAAGTATCTTTTTGTGTTAAATTCAAGACCTACATCTGGGGAAAGCACACACATACATTCTGTCCATCATGTGGAGAAGATTGAAATGTTAAACATTGAAAACCTGGGAAAATGGGGCAAGTGAAATTAAAAAAAGCGTTTATAAAAAGGGAAAACTGAAACTAAATAACTCTTAAATATAGTGTTGCAAATGAAGCATTTCTCTTTTCTAAATGTTTATATACTCTTAAATGAGTTTGTTATTGACTTAACCTATTTTGTGACTGTGTTGAGTGGATTTACTTAGAAAAATGACCCGCAGTACCAATTTTTTTTCCACATAATATGAGGATAAAAACCATGAAGGCTGTAGTAACCATCGGGGTCCTACAGCTTTGGGCACAAGGCCCTCCGTTGACCCCCCTCCGGTGCAGAGAGGCCCCTCAGTAACGCCGCCATCACAGCCATGGAGCTACAGTAAAAACAAAATGGCAGTGTCCAGAGCCCGACTGGGACTGTTCAAAAAGGCTCCACAGATCAGCTGTCCTGTCGCTGTGGCTGTGCCCATAACTCTCCCAGTTAAGGGTTTAGGTGGGACCAGTTTGGCTAAAGTTCAGACAGCAGAACTACAAACCAGCTACTAATCATAGACGAGAGACTACAGGAGAGAGTGAAGGGTTCAGGATGGACACTGATGCTTCTTTAAGTTCATAAATGTGCATCACTAAAAGTCTGGCTGATGTTTTTTCATGAATGTCAGCACCTTCAGAAACCTCTGATATTTAATTCACCTCCTGTGATTCTTCATAAATGAACTGCAGGCTCTGCTGCTGGACTATTTTTTATCTGTAAATAAACTGAAAACTCAGAGACAGACTCTGTGACGTGGTCACTGTCTTGACTTCTGCTGGTCAGAGTTGCCAGGTCTGATTATTATAAGCCACTTTGGAAACCTCATGAACAGCTGTTTGTAAGTATGGGCAGATGCACGTTGAGTTTTTTGTGGAGCTTGTTCCCACAGTGCATCAATATAAACTCTCCTGGGAAGTTACAAAATCATTTTCTCTCATTCTAATCAAAAACATGTTTTAAATTAAAGAAGGACAAAGAAAATGTTCCCACAAAAAAGAAACTGTTACAGCAGAGATCAATATTTATTTACTTTTTATCATTTTTGGTTTATTTTCATTTCAGAAAACAGTCATAAAACAGCACATAAACATACTAAAACATTTCAGGGGCACTTCCTCCCTGTCACTTGGAGACAGTTAAATTAGCTGTTAATCTAAATTTTATTGTAGCTTGTAGATTGTTTATTTATAAAGCAATGGGACAGCACATGTTAATGAACACATACATGTAAACATGTAAGATGGTAGCCAGGTGGCTAATTTCCATCTTTAGTCCCATTGGCAGGTTGGCGTTATACAGAGCATTATACACAATAAAAACAAAACAAGACAAGACAGAGCAAAAACAAACAACAAAGAAAAAAAAACAGAGCAAGGCCAACATAGTTAATCATTAGAAAACATTTAGGCCAAGGAGCTGGTTAAAGTGCAAAGTGCTAAAGTGTATAGTGCGTTATTGTTTTGCAAATACAATATAAGAAATATAAAGTGCTATTTTTGATTGCATATTACAATAACCTAATACCAACGATGGTAATTTATGATGCCTAGAGTAACTAGGAGTATACAGTGCTAGTGCTTAGTCATGTCCTTCTTCCAGCTGTTGCAGTCGACATAAAACGACCACGGTGATGGTTCAAACCTTTGCTGTAAGGATTTCTTTCTTCCTTAAAGATCTCACTGTGAGGCTAAACACCCGTAAGACCTCCAAATGACTCGTTCAACAGACCGAGTATTCCTCATGCCAGAATAAACCATATTCTGGTGTATTTAACACTAATTAAGTTCTTTTTCAATCTTAAGCTCAGATCAGCTTCCCTCCTTTATCTGTGCTGAATGCAGCTCATTCTTCCAGCACAGATTTGTTTCTCCTTAAAAGGTGGATAAACTCCTCCGGTCGGGGTTTAGGTGAGTTTCCCGGTGGTGAAAGGCCTGTTTATTCCTTTTTCTCTCCCTCCTGACTGAATGGTGCTGATGAAAACTGCACAGCTTAAACAGGTTCAGCAGAAGGGCCTCCAAAACGAGCACAGTCATATTTTCAGGCTCCGCTCTTCTCTTGGTCCAAACATTCAGATCTGTGAAAGCAGCTGCAGACATGACGCTGTGGAGGTGCAGCAGAGGAAATATCTTAACTTATATATAAGCTCAAGTCCATTTACCATTTACCTTTCTAATGAAGTAATCAGATAAGGGAGGTGTTTGTCACACCAGCAATCACACAGATGGAAATCCACAGCAGGATGGATGAGCATCCAACACCTCTGGCTTCAGACTGACGGCTGCAGCCCAACAGACAGAAGACGGAGTTTAAAAAGGTTTAATGAGTTTAACCAAGAAAACTGACCGTCTGGTTTGTCCCAGCCTAAAAGCTCACTGCTCCTCTATGTTAAAGCAGACAGCCTCTAAATGGAGCCCCTTAATCAAAGAGGTCAGAGTTCAAACAGGCCAAAGGTTAGACCTTCGGGAAACAAAGGGCGTGCCACAGGGCTCAGTCTTCGGACAGTCTGCTGCTGTTTGTTTTGTGTTTTCAGGATCACATTCTTCTCATCTGCTCCCACAGTCGTCATCACGACCCCCCCAAACTGTGGCTCCTCATAAACCGTCATGTTTTTAAGGGAGAGGACATTTAACAGGCTCATTATCATTAAGCCAAATGATGCCATGAAACTCCCTGTTTGGTTCTTCAGTTTTATTTTGCACGTTGTTCCTGGGTTAGATCTCTTGTGTTTTCTTTTGCTTTCTTAATTCTGTTCTTCTTTTGAGTTCAGTTACTGGTGTTGTGTCATCGTTCGTCTTCCCTGTGGCATCACGTGCTTTTCAGCGTTCTTCCATGACTCCAGTGAGTTTTATATTTTTGTTGGGACTTTTTGTGTTTTCAAGCCATTTGTTCAAGACTGTGTTTGTGTTTTTGTAAAGGATTCTTGGTTTTGTGATTTGTACTTTGTTTTTGAGTAGGAACCTTTTTGTTAGTTAATCAAAGCGTTTTGTGTTCATCTGCTGTCGGTCCTGCACATTTGTGTTTTGTTTTGTTTTCTAGTTTTTATAATGTGACAAATAACTTCTTAAATATATTAAGAAATGGAAAAAGCATGTAGGTTTGGCTCAGTTTTAATCATCACATCTAACATGGTGCATTTAAAATGTAATTAATTAATCTTAAACATGAAATATCGCCCAACATTTTATGAATAAAATGAGATTTATTTAAATTTACTGACAGTGTGAGAAGTTTCCTCATTTGACAGACACTCATCGATGATTTTGAAGATGCCGTGGTGAGGGTCGTGCTCTTGGAGAACTTCGAGCAGACTGTGCCTTCACTGAATGTCTAAAGAGACTTTATGATGACTCTCCCTGGATCTTCAATCAATCAATCAATCTTTATTTATGTAGCACCAATTCATAACAAGTGTTATCTCAACACACTTTACAATAGAGCATAAAGCTCTTCATTTTATGGATACACATATGTGCATAAATACACATATACATATATATACAAATATATCCATCCAACACCAACATGAATCCATATAGCCAATCATGAATCCCTCCATCATGGCTCAAGAAAAAACCTTCTGTTAAGCAGCAGGAAATCTTGAATGTGGATCCCAGTCTCATGATGAACAGCAAATCCACACCATGCTGTGTCGGGTGTCCAAGCTTCTCAACATTTACTGAGTATTTTAAAACTGTGTCATTCCTCTCTTGTGCTATGCTTCATACGATCAGCGTTGGTCTAATTAGAGAAAAACACCATCACAGGGCTTTGAATAAGGATGACCTTTGACCTTCTGGTCCGTCTTTGCCCTCCAGTCAATGCCTCTGACCCCTGCGGTCGGTTCCTGCCTGCTGATTTAATATCTGGAGCTCTCGGTCTCGGTCTTTGTCTTTCTGACGTGGTTTGGTGCAGCGTCCGCCTCGAGGGGATTCTGGTCTCGGAGGTTGTAGTCTGGAAGATTCTAAATGATCCAACAGCTGGCTGCTGTGTTCCCGTTGGTCTCAATTGAGTCACCATTGTCAGCCGGAGCCTCCTGGGGACACTGCAATACTCTCTCTCTCTCCTCGTGGACGTGATGTTCTGCTCTGCGGCTCCTCGCCGACGGTTTCTGTGGTAAGTGGTGGTTAAGAGTTAAAGCTGAGCTATCGATCGTCCGAGTGTGTTCCCTGCACACTCTGCTCTCATCGTCCTTTTCAGCCTCACAGGTCAGAGCTGCAGCCTGATACTGTTATCTGAGCCTCTTCATCCAGAGGCAGAGCGGGGACGCCAGAGTCCCATCCAGGCACGCCGTTTAGAGGAGAGGACGTGACGGAGACGGAGGCCATGTTTCTATGTTTGTGAGCAGCAGACTGAAAAACTAAAGAGCAGAGTGAAATCATCAGGACTGTCGTTCACCGAGTATTGACTCCGTGTTGGTGATCTGAACCACGATGAGGATCCTGGAGGGTTTTAGAGTATTCATTAATATTAAAACATCAGGCAGTTTTACACATTTTGACTAAACTGTACCAGAAAAGTACCACAAACACCCCCTCCTCTTGATCTACTGCTATAATTCTATGTTTTCTAAAGTACTTCAGCTCCATGCAGAGATAGATCGGACTATGACAGGACGTTAGGTAAAATAATAAGTGGAGCTTTAAGCAGAATTTTGGGAGTGGACCACACCTCAACCACGCCTCTTCCTGTGTTCCTATAAATTCTAATCGACCATTTCCCTCTTGTTTCGCACACTCGACGCACCCCTCCCTCCCCTTATTTAAAACTTCTTTCTTCCTTCCTTCCTCAGGGCCTTAAAGAGGGGGTTCATCGGAGCTACGGTGAGTTCCCCATGAAGTTTCCCCAAACTGTTATCCGCTTCACCTACCTATGTTGTTTGTTATCCACTGTATGCTAAAAACAATTGTCAAATTCATCCTGTTGATGGTGTGGTCCTTACTTGTGAAAGTACAGTTTTGGTGACTAACCCGGCCTGTTTGGGTTTCATGAAGCTTCAGATGATTGAAATTTGGAGCTCTGATCTTGGATTATTTAATTCTTTATTCTGTACCCAAAGATCAAAAGCCTTTAATGCCTGTACGTCAGTTGTGCTGCAAACTTTGGTGTTTAATCAGACTGGATTTAATTAGCTTTAATGTTTCTCAGAGGAGACCTTTATCTCAGACTTTTGAGAGAACACACAGGCAGCAAACTGTCAGGACTCCCATTAGGCTGCCTTCAAAGTCTGCAGAGGTTAAAGGTCACATTAGCCAGATTTACCTCCAGAAATGTAAGTTTTCTCTGCGAGACCATTAAAGACAGTGGGAAACTTTCATCATCATACAGCGCGGCGGTCCTCTGGTCCTCACTTTGGTTGTTCTTATTTTGGTTGTAAACAATGCGACCGTCGAGGGAATTCTGCAGGAATGATAAAGCGAGACGCAGAGTTTCATTTATTTGTTCCTTCCTGCTCGAGCGTCATATTAAATAAACTTCCCTTGGAGATGGGCCTTGTCAGCTGGGACGTGACTGCGCTGTGAGGCAGCTACTTCCACATATTAGCTCTGGAGTAACTGGGACAAGATTCAACAGCGCCGTACGATTTCAATATGTCATCCAAACATGTGGGTCGCCGACATTTCCCAGGAGCATCGGAGTTAGAGCGGGGAAAACCAATTGTGTCCCTCAGCAGGCACACGTGGAAATGAAAATGATCCCACTGCCCTCCCCACTGGGAAATTTCCTGGCAGTGGCAAACTAGTAATTCTTGGTCCATGTGAGCGTGTTGTCTTCTCATAATCTTCTCCTCAAACATTTCCTTAAAGAATCAGAGTTGATTTAAGAGCTTTGTTCAGCGACAGCTGCCTGAGGCCAGAGCAGCACATGAGCTTTGTGGAGATTCCTCAAATCTGTTTGGGAAACAAGAAGCTCCACAACAATCCACACTCCCACCTTTCTGATGGTCCCTTCTTAATCTCTGAATTTGTCAGGCTTTTTCATGTGGTGAGGACTTTCCTGTGAAGAGCTGCTTGGCTCAAAGGCAGCGAGAGAGTCCACGCTGTTGGTGCAACATGCACATGCATGCAAACGCTGCAGGAAACCCGGGCAGCAGCAGATCCCTGAAGGGTTTGTTCAGCCGCTCTTTTATCTGCAGATCAAGAGTAATACGGGATAATCAGCAGACCCCCACTCCATTATGCATAATCATGAGGTGGTGGAAACAGGGAGGTTCACGGCCTCCTGCGTTTCCATGGAAGGTTTAATTCACTCAGTATTTCTGGGAATAATATCACAGTCCAGAATGACTTAAGGGAATCTGCCACAACAACATTTCAAACAGCTCTCTGCATATTCAGGAGCTGGCACTGCTTTATACATGCTTTACAGCACTGAGTGGGGGCTGACACAATAATCACAGCACTGTAATGTTTACAGTGAGGAAATCAAAGTATTTTTATAAATGTGAAATGATGCTGGACGCTTTGACACTTTTGGTATTTTAGGTTCTACCTGTAGAAACATCTTCAGAAGCTCAAATCTTTCTCCTGTAATCAGGTTAAAGTCATTTTCCAAAACAATCTGGTCATAACATCTGTGTTAATGTCAAATGACTGTTAGTGAGTTTACTGAAATAAAAATAAAACACATTTATCACAGTGAGCATCAGAGCGTCTGCGTGTGTTCAGCTCTTTATGACAAGAACATTTACAGACTAACAACACGTCTGAGCTCTGTGGACAGCTGCAGTCAGAGAGCCATGAAGCATGTTAGCCGAGGAGACGATGGTTCACAGAGTCATTAATGAGCAGACTGGACTCTCTAACAGAGTCGATCACAGGCCTGCGGTAAGCTTCAGGGTGAGCACCGTTGTTTTTGACGTCCAGCTGTACTAGAGGAACACCACGGCTTTCTAACACAGTTTTCTCACACTGTTCTTCCTCCATCATGGCTGTTGATGAAACTGTGGTGAAAATAATTAGCCAACATAATGAACACATGCAGTATGAGTCACTGTCCTTTAAGAGGAACATAGATATTTTCATTAACTCTTATGTCAGAATGCATGTTCAGTTCTCCTGCTGAACATAAGTCTGACCCATATTCCTGATGTAAGAGCCTCTTCTAAAGGAGTTTGTTGTAAACGTGCTCACTGCTATAGGAGTAAACGAGTGTTTGATGGTCTGGACTGTTTGGTGCAGCATCTGTTTGCAGCCTCCTCCTCCTCCTCCTCCTCCTCCTCCTCCGTCACTCTGCAGAGACGTCTCCTCTGAAATCACATCAAACAGGTTTGTACGTCCTGTCCCTCATTCAGCTGAATGTCAGGAACGCTCATCAGTGTCTCCCTGAAGACCTCATTATCCTCTTAATTTCCAATTATTTCAAAGACAAATGAGTGCACCTGGCATCCCAGCAAACCTGTCAGCCCATTCGCCTCCTCGTTACTCCCCAAGGAGGCAAATGGGCTGACGATCAAACCTCTGCCTGTTTTTCATTTATGTTTTCTTTATGATAAAGCAGGACATCCTCCTCACTGCTTCACGTTTAGCTTCATTCATTCAGTTTCTGTGTGTCTGCTGTTTGCTGCAGAGGGTCTCCCTCCTGTTTCAGTGGATCTGATGAACTTTATTAACCCCAGAGCTGTGCGATAAACACAGCGATCAAATAAAGCAGCTACACTGGACTATGGGTTTGAAAATACAGCGACTGGCCTTAATGCAAAGTCTATAAATAAAAAACATTCAGACCTGCCTGATCTGAGATCTACAACGAGACACTTTGGTCACGTTTGGCTTCAAACTGGACTCAGAAGCTTTTTGTATTAGGTCAGGATTTGAGAAAACACACATGATAACACACATGATTTTGGCATCTATCTATCTATCTATCTATCTATCTATCTATCTATCTATCTATCTATCTATCTATCTATCTATCTATCTATCTATCTATCTATCTATCTATCTATCTATCTATCTATCTATCTATCTATCTATCCATCTATCTATCTATCCATCTATCTATCCATCTATCTATCTATCTAGCAGAAATTGTGTTAAACTAAACTATTTAATAATACTAATACATAATAAATTAAAAATTAATAAAACCAAAGGCAGGATGACACAGTAGGCTGGACAGGGAGGTGAGGCCCCCTAGTGATCGGAGGCCCCGGTCCAGTCAGCTGGTGGTAGATCGGTGGCTGAAAACTTTAAAGTGTCACAGCTCAGAGGTTTCCTCCTCTTCAGTTTATCACACTCACATTTAAAAAGTCAGGACTGTTCTTGACCTGCTGCTCTTCAGGATTTCTCCCGAAACCATCTGATTTTCAGACGGAGCTCATAGTTAGAGAGTTAAAGCTCATAGTTAGAGAGTTAAAGCTCATAGTTAGAGAGTTAAAGCTCATAGTTAGAGAGTTAAAGCTCATAGTTAGAGAGTTAAAGCTCATAGAGAGTTAAAGCTCATAGTTAGAGAGTTAAAGCTCATAGTTAGAGAGTTAAAGCTCATAGAGAGTTAAAGCTCATAGTTAGAGAGTTAAAGCTCATAGTTAGAGAGTTAAAGCTCATAGAGAGTTAAAGCTCATAGAGAGTTAAAGCTCATAGAGAGTTAAAGCTCATAGAGAGTGAAAGCTCATAGTTAGAGAGTTAAAGCTCATAGAGAGTTAAAGCTCATAGTTAGAGAGTTAAAGCTCATAGTTAGAGAGTTAAAGCTCATAGAGAGTTAAAGCTCATAGAGAGTTAAAGCTCATAGTTAGAGAGTTAAAGCTCATAGTTAAAGAGTTAAAGCTCATAGTTAAAGAGTTAAAGCTCACAGTTAGAGAGTTAAAGCTCATAGAGAGTTAAAGCTCAGTTAGAGAGTAAAAGCTCATAGAGAGTTAAAGCTCATAGTTAAAGAGTTAAAGCTCACAGTTAGAGAGTTAAAGCTCATAGAGAGTTAAAGCTCATAGAGAGTTAAAGCTCATAGTTAGAGAGTAAAAGCTCATAGAGAGTTAAAGCTCATAGAGAGTTAAAGCTCATAGTTAAAGAGTTAAAGCTCATAGTTAAAGAGTTAAAGCTCACAGTTAAAGAGTTAAAGCTCATAGTTAAAGAGTTAAAGCTCACAGTTAAAGAGTTAAAGCTCACAGTTAAAGAGTTAAAGCTCGTAGTTAAAGAGTTAAAGCTCATAGTTAAAGAGTTAAAGCTCACAGTTAAAGAGTTAAAGCTCATAGAGAGTTAAAGCTCATAGTTAAAGAGTTAAAGCTCATAGTTAGAGAGTTAAAGCTCATAGTTAGAGAGTTAAAGCAGAGCAGGCTGTGTAAACGTAAAGCTCTCAGACGGAGAGTCCGTCAGCCCTGCTGAGCGGCAGAGTTTGAACCTGCTCTTTAAACCAAAGTCCACGAGCCGCAGGTTAAATCTGGGATTGATTGTTTCTGTGATCTGTGCTCAGAAAAGTTCTCCCGTACAAACTTCAGCATCAAAGCAGCCGAAGTCGAGCACGGATGAGTTTGCAGGTCGATATGGAAGTGAGAGCATAATTCAGGAGCTTAAACATTCTGACCTGAGCCGGCCGAACAGAAACCGAACGACTTCACTGCCGAGCAGAGCTGTGGCCTTTCTCTGCCTCTGTAACAGCAGCAGAGTGAAACTGACTCTGGTCCTGTGGTTACCATGGTAACTGATGTGACAACAGCGTCCCAACTTCACTGGAATTAGACTTAAACACTCCTGGACCCCGTGTGGATCACAGTGGTGGATTTTTGTGTTCGGGGCCTTAAAGGGGCCTCGTTTGTCACACAAACATTTAATTTAAAAAACAAAACTCTGTTTCAGTCTCACACTGGAGGATGTGAGCAACTCCAAAGGAATAAGATAGTTTTCAAAAACATGTTTCACACTTTAGTTTTCAGACACTTTCTATCTTTGGGGCACGACTGTAAACTCCACTGCAGGACGGAGTAAAGTTTTTATAGAGGAAGGAAAATATGGGATAGTCTTCAATGATCTCAAGTTTAACCAGTAAAAATGCTTTTAAAAGACTTTAAAGAAATATCTAATGTCATTGAGATTATCTTAATAATATGTCCATTCTATAACTGAAAGCAGAATCTGTGATTATCTTTTATAACATTTAAACCATAGTTTCTGTTCAAACTGTTAAAGTGGAATCATTTATTTACAGAATTGTTTTAAATTATAATTTATTAATATTTTTACATACACCATGATCCTTGGGCATCTCAGAGCCTATGACTGTCAGATTTTTACTTTTCTGTTCTTTTTCCTGTTTCAGTTTTAGAGTGTTTTAAATATCACTGATGATTTTTGTTAATTTTGTTTTAATGTGTGTCAATGTCAGATTTATTTATAAAGCACATTTAAACAGCCAGCGGCCCATCAAAGTGCTTTACAGTAGAAATGTGTGGACTCAGAAGAGAAGCTATAGCTTTGGCAGGAGCTTATGGGGATACAAAATACAATAAAATAAAATACAATAAAATAAATACTGCCACCAAGGGTTGGGCATGGAATGTAAATACAAATCAAATAGATATAGCATGGGGATTTTAACCCTTTAAAGGCCAACAGTTTACACACTCTGTTGTGTTTGAGTGTAGCAGAAATCAGTAAAACACGTGAACTCTTATAGTCCAGTTTAAAAGGGATAAAGTAGTGCCATGTGATGACAAACTAAAAACTAGAAAGCATTTAGAGAGTGCAAACACCCTCCAAGGCAGCTCACATGTTGCTGTTCCATCTCTGAGTAACAGTTCATGACAAACATCATAATGTGATTCATGACCCTGAAAACTCACCTAGCCCTCAGAATCATGCTCATCTCTTTATTACTGAAACAGTTACTGAGCAAAAACAATCAATTCAATAATGGAGGTCATGGGTCACCACCAAACTGTGATCATTTGTAAGCTGAGTCATTACCAACATTTCATAATCTGTCCAATAGTTTTTGAGTGATCTTAAACAAACTAACAAACAAACTAACTAACTAACTAACTAACTAACTAACTAACTATCTAACTAACTAACTAACTAACTAACAAACAAACTAAATAACAAACAAACACTTCCTGCTGGAGGTAATAAAAGTAAAAGCCAGTGGTCAAAGACCAAATGTGGACGAAGATACAAATCAAACTTTGAGTTTTTTATGAGAGACTTTTTACACCAGAGTTTTTATTTTGTTTTATTTTCAAAACATTTGGATGAATAAAACTCAAATGATGAAACTGTCCAATGTCAAAAAGACAAAATGACATTCATCCCTGATTTACACCACCATGGGTCATTGGAGCTGAAGCCCGTCCCCCTGAGTTTGTTCAAACCCTGAACAATCACAGGGCCACATAGAGAGACAGGCAAACACTCACTCTAAAGAGTCTCCAGTCGACCTAATGAACCTGATTTTGGTCTGAAGAGAGAGAAGCCAAGAAGGCACCAGGAGAACATGCAGACTCCACTGAGAAAGACCCAGCAGGAGCAGCAGTCTTCTCTCGCCTGGCGGCTCAGTCTGCACCTCTGCGTGGCGGTTTGAGTCCTGAAGCTCAAACCCCGTGTGCATGTGCAGGACGGCAGCTGCAGGCAGTTTTCACAGCAGCTCTGCATGAGGAGCTTGATGCTTCCTCGTTACTCCCAGCATCCCTGAACAGAGCTAATGATTCCTGCCGATGCATCATGAGCGTTAAGTATTCAGCGGGGCTCCCCGCCGCTGCAACAGCCGGAAGTCTCAACAATTTAAATGATTAAGTGTTGAATGAGCCCTGAGTGCTGCACGTGTGGAAGCACTGATCAGGCAGCATCATGCTTTACTGCTCCAATATCTGATGTTAGAAACCAGGTAAGTCTGACCCAGTGTTCACTCGATGGCTTGTCTGTGACGCGGAGATCAGCTCCATGTTAAAGTTTAATGTCACAGTCACGCCTTTAAGGTTAGCTGTGGCTTTGCACACTGCTGGTCCAGGAATCATTAATCTGAGGGGTGGATCACATGATTAAAAAACATGTCCTGGATGTCAATCAATCAATCAAAATTTATTTATAGAGCACTTCACAACACTCGAGGCTTTCCAGATAAAAAGAGATAATAAGATAGGAAATAAAAGCAGATTAAAAGAAATCAACAATGGAACACGTCAGGAAAATAAAATCAGATAAAATTAGACAAAATAAAATAACATATCACCACATTTCTGTGCATTAAAATACAGTCTGAAAAGGCCAAAGTTGGTAATGGTGCTGCTTCTGCAGTTACACATCTAGACACAGTCGTGGTTTCAGGGGCCAAAGCCCCACATGAAAACTGACCCCCCCTAAACGCCCTGTCCTGTCAGTCATCAGTTTATGAGAAAAGTGACGGAGTAGTTTAAAGCCTGATTCATTTAAAGTGAAACAAATTACTGAGGTTATGTTATAGTTTTTGCAGAGCTGACCTCCGTGTAAACAGGAGAGACTAGAGAGAGATGTTACATGCAATAGCACCCTTAGATTTTAATGCTTGGATATTTTGTTTCTGATATAAAACTGTGCTGTTTTAATATTCAAACAAACCATTGGTCTTACTCAGAGCTTCACATTCAACATGAACCTGTTTGAAGAGGAAAGAGGGCAACAGCAGAGGAGCTTAAGCACCTCGACGAGAGGAGAAAACATCCTCACAATGAAGCACGAGAGGCTTTTTTAGATGAATCAAAGTTTGAACTTTCTGTCTTCAAGAGCAGAGCTGTTCAGGAGAATCCACTACAGGGACTAATTAGTGCATTCAACTCAAATACTGGGACAAATCTGAGTACGTGAGGGCTTTTGATACGTTTGCTCACAGATTCCTCTCCTTTCCAACGCCGTGGATGAAGTGGCCTGATCCCCAAAAGACACAGTGGTGAGGAAAAGGATCTGCTCACTGCTGAAGCCTCGCCAGATTCTTTTAGTCAGACAAGAGTGCTGACCAGCTCTGTCGGAGTAACACCATCACAATGACACAAAATCACCCAGAAAAGATCCATTGTCACATGTTCAGAGCTGAAAACTCTGTTGTTCTGCACAGCAGCAGTGTTTTATTTACTGAGGCCGACCTTGAGAACGACCTTGGCACAGAGCTTTTATTGATCTTTCTCAAGCCTTTAACACAGTTAATCATGTGAATTGGCTTAAATAAAAACATGGACACAGATGATTTTAAATCAGTTTTACAGGGAGACAGTAGATTTATAATGAGAGGTGTAAACACCTGGGGAGACTCTGTCTCCTCTTTATCTGAACTTAATTGTGTAAATATAAGTGGATGTAAAATTCCTCCATATGCAGACGACACAGTTCTGTATTTTAAACTTAGCATGTCGCCCAATAATTTTTACACCTCTATAAAGGCTTCTATTTTAGCACTGGGGCCACATGGAAGAGATTTCTGTTACAGCAGTGACTAAAGTCAGGAGCAAATGAAAGGAAGGAAGTGTGTCCTCTGCAGGACGAGTCCTGAAGTGAGGGACATGTGAAACAGTCCAGGCAGAAACTGCTGGTCACTAAACACCCAGAGGAAAAGTGTAAATATGTTGAGTTGGTTTGAATGTTGTTAGTTAACTTCATCGTCTGATAGCCGAGGCTTTAGGGAACAATGTTAAAATGTTAAAAAGCTTTTTCTTTGTGGATCATCTGTGATTGGTCTGAGTTCTTTGAAACATAAATTCTGTTGTTTTTATTTCATTTTTCTGGATAAATAACTATTGGTACATTAATTTAACATTAAGTTTACTCCACACAAATCTTCTTATATCCTAGGTGATCAACTGAAAACAGAAGTCTTAAATTTGGCTTTTCTTGTTGGGTGAACCAGAAAAACAAAGTGAGATTTGGAGCTACAGATTTGAACTGGTTCATCTGATCGTTACTGGAGAACAGAGGTAGATTTGGGACTCCGAAGTTTAGTTCTCAACTCTTTAATAAATGGTTTTGAATTAATATTTGATTGTCTTTTTTAAATGTTTCCATCTTACTCTGTAGCACTTTAAGACTGCGAAAATGTAAAGTGCAATACAAGTAAATTTATTATTATTATTATTATTATTATTATTATTATTACTTATTCTGCTTAAATCAACACTTTAGTTCTCATGGTCGGTTCATTGCAGTTTGTCGTCCTCACACTCAAACATCGGTGCAGTCAGTGTTTCGTGCAGACCCTCATGCGAGGCCGTCGTTATCAGTTATGGTTTGTATATTCGGTGAATTGTGGCGAACACCCTCCACCTCCGCGGCAGTGACCTGAGCTCAACCCCAGGTCTGGAGCTCTGAGCTAAGCTATCCACTGAATCAGCCGGCAGAGTCAAACGGTGTAAGAATCCTCGTCTGAGCCCGAGGAAATCTCCTGATTTAGCAGAAACATGAACCTTCAGAACTTTTTGTACCACTGTTGAGCAAAGCCAGGTTAAAAGGCTGCCAGTGTCGGGGGGGCGTGTGTGTGTGTGTGTGTGTGTGTGTGTGTGTGTGGGGGGGGGGGGGGTCTGAGAAAACAGGCTTTAAAGTTTAAAGTGGAGGTAAATGAACGAATCCATCACATGGAGGTCTCATGCAGATGCACGGTGACGTCTTTATTTTAGATTATTCCTGCCAGCTGAGCTCAGACTCAGACTGAGGATGAAATAAATTATGTAAATGCATCATTAGGTAGTTTAGAGATGAGACTCTAAACTACAGAAGAACATGAAGGACTGACTCTGTGTTCAAGAGTCTCAAAAATCTGTCAGATTAAAGAAGTCTAAAAGTATAAAAATGTGATTTAAATAAAACAAAAGTGGAATTTGTAAACAGAAAATCTAAAAAGCCAACAGCAGGGGAAGGAGCCAAAAGTAAAATCAGCTGGATGATCAGAGAAATAAAGATGAAAAAGAAACAAGATGAAGTCTGTAAAAGTGGATTAATCAAGATTTTAGAGACTGATTCTGCGTCTGTTTCCCTCGTCCTGACGGCTGTTTCTGTGGAGCTCAGACTCATCTCTCTTTTCTCTTTTCTCATCTGTCATCTCTCTTTTCTCATCTCTCATCTCTCTTTTCTCATCTCTCTTTTCTCTTTTCTCATCTGTCATCTCTCTTTTCTCATCTCTCTTTGGCTTCTCTTCTATCAGACCAGCAGACTGAAGCAGCTCAGACTCTCAGCCCAACAGCTTGTTGGTGTATGTTACAGTTTTTCACGGTTCTTAACACACAACAATCGATAATTTGGCACAATTTGCAAAACCCTCACTTCAAGTACCAATTGCTCATCCCCGTTTGTCACATCTAAACACTCCCTTACCTGCATTAGACTCTGACTTTCCTTCTTTACACTCTGATGTCAATCACACATCACCTGGTTGTCAAAGCTGTACACACAATGGTCAGTTGTTGCACACACACCCCAACTGAAATCTCAAAGCATCAACACACAGTTATACAAACCTCTAAACACCCAGGTCTGCTGAGCAATTTTCAATCAGGAGAACTGCAGCATAAAAGGGCCTCGAGCCTCTGCTTTGTTTGGTGAGCACTGAACAATGGACAACGACAACCAGAGAAGGAGAGGGGGAAGAGAGAGAGGACATTTTGACTTTTTTTGTTTGTTTACATACATTTTCTTTAGAAATGTCGGTGCACTGAAACACTGTAGATAAAACAATGATTTACAGCATACTTGTGTGATATTTCATGTTTGAAGAAGTGGACCTACACAGACATTTTCCAAAAGGAAAAATGGGTAATTCTCATGAGTCATTGCCATTCAGATTGTGTGCTGCATTTCTATAATTGTGTTTTCAGTTTTGCTCTTCAGTGTGCTGTGAATGCTCGGTAGCGTGCAGCAAATGCTGAGCTGTGTGTATCAGTTGACTGGTATGTGTGTGTCATTGGAGAATGTGGCTGTGTGTACCAAAGGAGAACACGAGTTTGATTTTGTGAACAGTTCAGAGATTTGACGGCAAAGAGTCATCTTGAAAAGGGAGTGTCAGGTTTAGCTTTTTGTTTGTGAGGTTTTTAGGTTGGTGTGTACAATCTGAAGGAATCTGTTAGTGTTTGAGAAACTGTAAACTGTAAATGACTCGTCTCATATTCATGAAGCAGTCTCAGTTTCATGATGTATCTTTATGTTAGTCACATGCTGGTGAAGAGAGTCTGCAGCCCCCCCCCTCAGAACTTTTAGAGGCTATGTAGGTCAGCCGAGTGCTCGTGCTGTTTGGATCCTCCTCTCATTGTTTCTCCTCCCGTGTCAGAGGGAGTTATGAAGAACAGTGGAGGTGAAGTCAGAGGGAGACAAATGCTAATCAGCACATTTGTGGCCTTATTTCCTCTTTTCCCTGGAAGCATTTGGAGGCTCCAGCACTCAGACTTATGTAACTGTCTCAGCTTCTTCTTCTTTGGCCTGGACTCGTACAGCTCTGCGTTTACGGAGATGTGACGCTGATGCTCATCTCAAAGTCTCAAAGTTGGACAAAGAAAACAAACCTCAGCCTCCAAACTTTCAGCCTTAATGATGAATCTGAGAGGCCGTTCTCTCTTTGATCTTTTATTTCCATTTCACCTTCACGTTCTCCAGAGTCATCAACATTTATGATATGCAACGCTCTCCGCTCCCATTAAATCACCGTCTGACCAGGAGCCGGATCACAAACCAACACCATCATCTCAAGCTCCTGACGCAGCTTTGGTCCAGACTGACATCCAGCACGGCCCAAGGCTGCTCCTTACAAAGAGATCTGGTGACTGTGGAGGCCACTACAGTGAACTTAAAGGTGCAGTGTGGAGAAACAGCTAGTGTTCAGATGTTGGAATGAACCCGTCTGTTTCCAAAAAGGATCGTGAATGGGGCATCATTTACAACAGTTACCAGGTGAGGGCTTGTCATTCATATCTGTAACTGTTATTTTATAGATTATAGGTCAGTTAAGATGATGATTAGAGGTTTTGTAAACTTTGTAGACTCATATTCAAAAATCATGTTTTCCTCTTTTTGTTCCTTACAGTGCAGCAGATAAGTGAAAAAATCGTTCACATGTGGTGCAAGTATGACATTTGGCACAAATACTGTCTAAGAGCAACTCTTTTGAAAAATGATGTTAGACTTTTGAAAATTTAAGACGGTGGACATTTTTCAAGATGGCAGTATTTCTTCAAGATGGCCGCCATAAGAATCAAACACCCAATATTCGAACAGTTCAAATTGTGATGCAAGCATGAAATTTGGCACAAATACTCTCTAATATAATATAATAATAACAACGTTTTTTTCAAAGGCAATTGCCTTTTTCCAAAGAAATGGCCCTTAGAGAGAATTTTTGCCCATTTTGTTCTTGTATAACCATTTGAACTAACAAAACAAAATATAGAATTAATAACATTCAAGAGAAATGGCAGCTATCTTGAAAAATGACCACCATCTGAATTTTCAAGTGTCTAACGTCATTTTCCAAAAGAGTGGCCCTTAGAGAGTAAATGTGCCAAATTTCATGGCTGCATCAACATTTGAACTACTGAAATAATGAGCATTTCACTAAAATGGGAGCCATCTTGAAAAAAGTCTGCCATCTTGAAAAACTGCTGCCATCTTAAATTTTGGAGTGTCTAATGTTTTTTTCAAGAGTGGCTCTTAGAGTATTTGTGCCAAATTTCATGCTTGAATCTTCATGTGAACGATTCTTCCTAAATATGCAATTATCTGCTGCGCTATTAAACCCACCCGTAGACAACATGGTGGATCGTTGTGTCAGCCTCCACAGAGGAGAGACCCACAGTACATGGATATAAAAAGATTTTTATAACTCAGTAAAAAGAAAACCAAAGTTTTATGAGGATGATTGTTCCCCTGTTTTACAGACTTTACACACAAACAGAAACATTTTATCCTATGTTCACCGTTTCTGTACTTCCACACATTTCACCTTTAAATCAGCCTGAGACGGTCTGAGAGCTGCTGGAGTCTCCATCTGATGGTCCACTGATGAGATCAGCTGACTGAGGCCTCGTCCACACGGAGGTCACTTCAATGTCAAAACCTTCTCTGTGGAGACAGTATCACCTCATTGAGCATGTCCGTCTGAGTGAAGAGGCTGCAGTACACATGCCGGGCCTGTGAGTGGTGCTGTGGCGACCAAACCAGAGAAGAAGACCTGGAGCAGGTAAACAAACATGGCGTCTGCTGTTCTGTGTCCTCCTGTTTCTCCTGAAGGTCGAAGAGGAGCAGAAGATTTTTATGTTAAAGCTGAAACAGGCTCAGGAGCTGCAGGACTCTGAGTTCACACTCTGTTTCTGTTTCTGTTGTTTAGAGGCGGGACTGTGATGTCATCGTTTCCTTAGTCGTCCATATTCGTCGTCCACATGGAAACACAAGGCCGGTGTTTTTCAGACCGGTCCACATCTGAGTGGACCGCCCCCTCTATGAGTAAGCCAGTCCTGATTGGTCTGGGGGTTGACGGGCCCTAACAGACTCGTCCACTGGAGCCCTCTGGTTAATAAAGTCTAATAAATAAGTAAAAAAAGTCTCCCGTGTGACCGCAGACGCTCGTCTCTCAGACCGGCTGGTGAAGGTCGACTGAAACAACCTGAGAACCTCCAGACTCACAGCAGCCCCAGTTTTTCCTCCCATAATCCATCCTGCTTCTTCCCAGCAAAGATAAAACCTGGTGAGGTTTCCCAGCTCAGATCCTCGCCTGGCTCAGGAGATATCGGCCGGCCTTATCTGGGAAACGTGCGGGGAGGCCGTGGTGGATCCTGACTCCATAAGGAGGAGATCTTTATTCATGTGGAGGTAAAAACTCTCTCAGCATTTAATTCTGATCCTGATTTTCATTTTGGTGAAGAAGTCAAATCTGGCATCGCTCTGGAAGCTCAGAGCCTTTAAATTGATTCACTTTACTTTTATTCCTCTGCTGTTCCTGCAGCTCACCTGACAGGAAGATTTGTTTCCCAGATATGGAGGAAAATCTTTATTCTCCACATGATTCATCTGCAGCACGGGCTCATGCCTGCAGATGTGATAAGAGTCTGTGCTCAATAACATGGTGGATAATGTTGATTCAGGGTTAGAGAGGCTGAATCCAGTGTGGTGAACAGCATCCACAAAGGGTCAAAGTCAGTCTTTAATCCGAGAGGATCCTTAATTACACTCAGAAACACGGGCTAATTGTGCGAGTAAATCATTCAGAGGAAGTGAATGATTTCCTGTCCCGTCTCTATCGACGTGGACATTGCTGACTGATCAGCAGCGAGAGTAAAGATCTGAAATTATGAGCTACTGTGTCTAAATTAAAGAGAGACTGAGGATGGATGGACATTAAAGGAACCACATTATAGGGTACATCTCACTTTAGTGCATTTCAGAAATACAGATGTAATGAGGAACAGAAAGACCATGAAGACTAAAATAAATAAAAAAAATAATCAAAGTCATCAGTAAGAATCAATGATCCAAGTGTTTTATATTCTGTGATGGCCCTGAGTGTGAGCCATGTGATTGCCAAAGAGCCTTATGGCCCTTTTTCATTAGCCCTACTCTACTCTACTCGCCTTGTGCTGCTTTTCCATTAGCCCCAGTCGCCTGCCCAACAGGGTGCAGTCTCGCTGTAAACAGCTGAGCGGCACTGCAGTGACGTCATTTTGAGTGCGACACAACAATCTGTGTCTTTTTGTCACAAACTGAGTAAAAAAGGAAAACAGAAGAAGGCTGCAGGTGGTAAGAAGAAATACCCCTTGAGAAGCACAGGAGAGTTTTGGAAGCTATACAACAGAATGAAGCCGAGGACGAGAGCAATCCAGCTGCAAAGAAAAGACGTATGAGGGTAAGCTAATGGTAGCTACTGCTAGCATGCTAGGTCGTCATGCTCATGACTCATCGATGACGACATTGTCTGACCAATCAGTAGCCAGCAGTCGGTGACATCATCTTTTAGTATGGACTCAGCTCACTTGGAACCAGAGCGGAGCAGGTACTAAAACTAGCTTGTTTTAGGATTAACTGAACCAGAAATCTGACAACCTCTGCCAAAGCATTTCTGACGGAGAAGAGTTTAAAACTGTCTGATCCTGCAGCATTAAGAAGTGTTTCTAAAGTAATTCAGATCACCAGCGTCTCTCTCTCGTGACATGACCAAGGTTTCCTTAAATTTCATCCAAATCCATCAAGAACCTTTCAACTTATTGAGCTAAAAAACAAACGTTAAACTTGTTTGACTGGAGCTGCCTAATGAGCAGAGCTTTGATTGATTCAGTGATGTCAGCTGTTTTAGTTCAGAATGTGTTTGAAAACAGCCTGAGCGTCCTTGTTTGTCACAGCGTCTCTGCAGGTCCTTGGAAATCTTTAAAAGTCCTTGAATTAGAAATGAGGCTTATTTTTCCTAATTGGATGTATTTAAAAAGTACTAAAAGGTTTATTTAATACAAAGATCTGCAAACTGGCATTAATATTTGAAAAGTAATATATACATATATATATATATATATATATATATATATATATATATATATATATATATATTCTTAATATAATAATAATAATGATAATAATAATAATAATATTGCAAACATTGGCAGAATAGATCATGTATCTTGGATGTAAGGAGCTACTTTCGTTGTGTTGTATTAACAGAGCTTCTACTTTTCACCAGGGTGCAGCTTTGGTAAAATGGAGCTGATTTTTTCATGAGTAACTTACCCATCACTGCCAGCTGATATAAGCAAACTGTACCTAATAAAGTGGCCAGTGAGTGTCTGTTTTTCCCATAATCACCTGAACTCTGAGAAAGCTTTGTGCTCAGACCTGAAGCCATCATCGCTGAGTGAAATGGTGGACTGGCCCTTTAAGGCCGTTTCCCCTCGGTGATGGTCGATGGGCTTTAGTCCCTCAGAAACGTCCTAACAGCTTCATCCATGGCGTCAGATCAGGAGAGGGGGATGATTGAAGGTCTGCCTCTCACTCTAACAAACAGTCGGAGCGTTGGAGCTCTCTCCTTGCCGAGGGGGAGGCATCTCTGCCCCCCTCCTGTTTCCAAAACAACCTCCAAATTTCCTCTTGTGTACAAACTCTTCCTCCAGGCGGGAGCAGCAGCTCGTGCGTCGCTGCAGAACCAAAGTTTGACACAACAGGAGCCGCGAGTCATCAGAGCTGCAGAGAGGGAGGCCAAGACCAATTCATCTGAAATCAAACATCAAAATACAGAAGCCTCAGCGATCAGGCCGAGCTCCTGCAGCACCCCCAAACCTGACCTGACGTGACCTCGGCCCGGGCCTCGGGCCTCGGGCCTCGGGCTGCTCACGTGAGCGCGAGGACATTCATGACAGGAAGAGGAAAGAGTGGAGATGTCAGGAGGACCAGAGAGTCTAAAATATTCATGATGGTTCTCCCTTTGTCTTCTGAATTCCAGCTCTGGCTCTGTGATCCTGAAACTGGAGAATGACTGATGGACCAGAACCAAGCAGAGCCGGGCTGGTCTCTCCATCAGAGAGCTCCACCAAAATGACCGACGTGAGCTCCCTGAAGAGAGAATGACAGCACTTAAAGTTCAGTCTCAGACACGTTACCTAACAGACTTCAGCTTTCTGTCCTGATAGAGCAGGATCCTTCTCTGCTCCGCTCTTACTGAAATCTAACTGTGGACATTTAGGACTGAACATAGGAAAACTGTTTCATCAACAAGATTCAAACTCAGAGAGGAAGACTTTAAAACACTTTCTGTGAAGCCTCCATCATAATCACCTACCAACATGTAGGGATTCATCATCTACAGACCGGCTGAAACAGTTGATTCTTTTAAAAAACAACTTAAGGCCTACTTGTTTGGTCTGGCCTTTTCTTCACATGTGTTGTTTTTTCTTTTATTGTACCTTTAAAACTTGGTTGTATTGTTTTTATTTGTTTTGTGAAACACTTTGTGACTTTGCTGTTCTTGAAAGGTGCTATAAAAATAAACCTATTATTGTTAAACTTATTAAAATATCATTAAAAGGTTCAGAGAACGCCTGACAACCATCACTGAATGCCTGTGACCTGCTGATAAAGCAACATCATTGTGTAAAGGACATCAGCACGTGGGCTCAGGAACACTTCAGAAAACCATTGTCAGTTAACACAGTTCATCTCTACATCTACAAGGTCAGAGGTCAAACTCTACCGCGCAAAGACAAAGACAAACATCAACAGAAACACCGCCGGCTTCTCTGGGCCGAGCTCGTCTGAGATGGACTGAGGCAAAGTGGAAAAGTCTGCTGTGGTCTGAGACTGTTTTTGGACATCATGGACGTGGTGGAAAAGGACCATCCAGCCTGTTATCAGAGCATAGGTCAGCATCTGTGATGGTATGGGGTGGTGTTAGTGCCTATGGCATGGGTAACCTGCACACCTGTGAAGGCTCCATTAGTGCTGACAGGTACAGACAGGTTTAGGAGCAACATGCTGCCATCAGAGACGTCCTGATTATTCAGCTCGAGTTATAGCAGCAGGGCCTCAGAGTGTAGGTACAGTAGATTTAACCTGTAGGTGGGTCAATGGTATAAAAGCTCTCTGTAGATCCTTTATAGGCAGTCATATTTATTACAGTCATAGGCATCGAGCGAGCCTACTTCAAAAAAACTGAACTATCCCGTTAAGGTGCTCCTAAAACTTCCAAACATGGTTTAATTCTTCAAATGTAATAAGTGGGGTGGATTATTTTGGGCCCATTGATCACACTGATGTCGACTCCTCTGGAGGAAAAGTGTTTGTTATTGTTGTTTGGCAGAATTTGAGCTTCACTAAAAGTTCAAACCCAAATCTCAGAGAGGAACACATGCCGACCCTGATGAACCCTGGCTTTGTAAAAACACAGTCATATCATAATAAAACAATGTGGATATTGAATGTACTTTTTTATTTTTATTATTAATGTCCAGATATCACCCTGCTGTTTGCCTCTGCCATGAAAAGCTCTCAGCATCTCCCCATTCATCCATTCTTCTTATTTCAGGCCGATGTTTGCTCCAGGAAAAGCTCCTCACACCCGTCCCAGCACCAAATGGCACACAGACAAACATAGCTGCTAGCTTGTTGTGCACACAGCGGAGCGTTTAGCAGCTAAACAGTCAGATATTTCCCCGAGGAGCTGGCGGAAACCCGAGCTAAAACCGGAGCGAATATTGAACTTGCAAATGCCAGGTGGCCAGAGACACGACCCCACATGAATGCTAATGCTGCTGCGAGGCCCCGGGATGTGCTAATGGGCCTCTGATTGCTGACATGTTTGCAGAATGGGGGGGGGGGGGTCATACATCATTGTGGTGGTTGCAGCTTGTTCTGGCTGCACTGGAGCTGCCACAGCAGTTATTGTAAAGGAGGACTTCATTAGCCTGTGCAGTGAGACAGCATGTATGACAGGCTGTGAGCTACAGCACATTAGCATCCTCCGCTATCACAAATTTACGTACTCAGAAAACAGCTACAATGAATTTAAGAGAAACAAAGATGTGTAGCAGTTTATTTTTATCCATAATTATTTCATGATTAGAAAAATAAAAAGACAAACTGGTTTGCTTGGACTGCACTGACTAATAAATCCTAAAGGCTGTCCGTGCTTTGGTGGATTTTATTCTGTTGGTGATGTTACTCCTTGAAGCTGACTCCATAATTTCGCAGCACTTTTTTGGGATTTATGTTTTAAAAAAAAACAAAGACTGATCTGCGGCAGGAATTTTGTAAAGTTGTGGTAAAAGTTGGATTGTTTTCATTTGTGTTTCGTTAACAGAAAAGTAATTCGGCAATTATGGGGAGTTAAAGATCAAAATCACTCATTTTTACTGTTGGCTTATTGCATTTCATTCTAACTTACTTTCAGTGTGTGTATGCCTTGCTTAACGCCTGGAACACCTGAACCAGAAAGTTTGGATTTTGGCTTCCTAAACCAAACTTGTACAAACATGTTATCGTCCTCAAACCGGCAGCAAGACACTGCATACCTCCTTTGCTTTCTACTATCATCCTATCATCATTACATTATTATTATTATTATAACAATTACAATAATAATAATATTAATAATAATAATATTATTATTATTATAAGAGGATTTTTCAGTTTGTTCGATGTGACATATCGATCATTGTTCCAGACCAAATCATTTTACTTTCCTCATCCCCTAAGCTCTGAGCTCTGTCATTAACGACCCGGCTGTGATGATCAACATGATTCTGGCTCCTGATCCAAACTTCAACAATGTTAATCTGATATTCTCGGCCTCAAACCTCTGCTGTCTGAAGTCAGAGTTTTTTCCCTCTCTGTTAAAGCACATGCTCCCTCTTACAGCTCACTGTTTCGGGGATAATTGCAGCTTTGAAAACATGACAGCGAACATAATGTAAGCTCATTGGAGTGGAGGAGTGGCTGTTTGTGCATATGTCTGGCTCAGCATCATCCTCTGTGTGGTGAATCGTGAAGCACCTCTGAAAAGCCTCCTACCGGGATAATCTTAGCTGCAGCGTCCCTCGGCTGGTGGGGGAAGAAGAAGACACGCAGCACTCGTTCACAGATCCACTCAGATGGATTTCAGGACTTTATTGAGCAATAAAAAATATACACTGAGGAAAAAAAACATTTTCCTTTTTCCTCATATTGTTTTCTTCAGTCTTAAAATCTGATTTAATACTTTTGGATGAACGACCCATGATCCAAAACCACAAAATGAAAAAAAAGAAAAGAAAAATAAAGAAAAGAGGTCCTTCACTTCAACAGGAAACGTTGAAAAGCTGGAACAGTTTGTTCTGTTTGCTCATTTTGTTCTCTGAAAATCTGAAAACAGGTTTGGTTGGGACGTGGGGGTGGGGTTAAATCACAGACTAGGTCGTCACGTCGGACTCTGCCTCTGCGTAGAGTTCTGCCAGTTTCTGGAACTCGGGCCCCCAGTCGTCCAGGTAGTTGTAGTCCTGCTCTGATTGCGTCCCGGGAGAGTCCAGAGGGCTGATGGTCCCCGTGGGCGAGCCCTGGCCCTCGTAGGCGTAGGTCTGGAGGGAGTCATAGGGCGGCACGCTGTTGTCCAAGTCGGCCTCCACCAGTCTCTGCTTGATGAACTCGTGCACGTCCACCTCGTCCAGCTCCACGCTCGGGCTGCGGCGGCTGCGCGTGGGGCCGCCGCAGGAGTGATGCCTCGCTTCAGGCCGGACGTCCCGCCGAAACTTGAGCTCCTCCGCCGCGGCTGGGTTTCTGAGGGCGATGATGTCGAAGGCCTCGGTGTCCTCCTCGCCTCCGCCCTCGTCATCGTAGGTGACGACGTTCTCTCGGATGTCCTCCTCGGAGATGATGAGCGGCTCCTTCTTGCTCCGCCTCAGGGTGATGAAGAGAACCACGATGGCTGCAGGACAGAAGAAGGAGGTCAGTGTCAGCGGGAAAGTTAATGCTATAGGGCGTCAGTCAGGTTTTAAAGAAGTCATATTATTATTATTTTAATGTATGTTTTAGGCATTTTGTGTCCTAATAGATGAGAGTGATTGACAGAGGATAGGCTTGTTAAAGGGGGAGAGAGTCGGGGAGACTCTGCACACTGGTCACAGGCTGGATTCAAACCCGGGCTGGCAGAAGTATGAATATGGGACATGCTTGGTTGCTAACCACTCCACCAAACCAGCACTTGTAATATGTCTTTTTAGGTCTTAGATGTCTCTCCTAGAGAACTGAGGACTTCTAGGCACAAGACCAGAAGTCCATCTGGTCAGAGATGACCCATCAGCATCAGGTCTACAAACTAATTTGTTCATATGACTCTAAAGGTGCGTTCACACCAGACGCTACTTGTACTACCTCGACGATCACTCTCCATGCAAAGTCAATGTACAGCCGCGATGGGGCGGGGCTAACCCTCCCGCCGCTTCTCACACTACCACAAAGCTTGCCGCGCTCATGTCAAAGTAAAAAAAGTTGATCTTTTCAGACGATGTTTTCAGTTTTTCATCTGGACTACAGAGTAACAATCCATGTCCGTGTGGAAACATTAGTCAGTGAGGACATTAGTTCCACCTAGACGGACCGCGGTAAACTCACAGATGATGCTGCTGCATCATCAGCTGCAGTGTTTTGTGTTTGATAAGTGAATGAAAAGGATACAGCTGGAATAATGTCCACTTATACATCCTATTATATGATATATGATATGATCGCAGTGAAACTTGAGCGGACGTGACGTCAACGGCCGACGGCAGTGGTTACCAAAATGAGGTATTTATGGACGCGCGATGCTACGTCAGTGGGTGACATGATTTTGGAAGCTGGGTCGCCTGTGGTGTGAATGCAGCATTAGAGTAGGTGTTTGCTCAACTACTTTGATTATTGATCTGATTCTTATTGATTCCTGCTGAGTTTCTGTGTGGGTCGTCCCACAGACACTTCAAGAGGCAACAATGTCAAACCCATGACCCTCCTGATACTCAATGATGTTCTGTGTAGATAAATGTTTCTAGATGTTTCTATCCAACAGCAGTAAGGGTCCTGAACAAAGGCTAATATCACTACCTCATGTCGTCATAGTAATCATAATATAATAATTATCTCATGTCATTAATGCACCTGAACATGGCGGCTATTTTGCACCTTATTTTGTTACAGTATTATTCCACTCCATTCCCTGATGCACCTTATTCTTATTACTTAATTTGTTATTCTATTTTGCACCTTACCTTTATTATTTTATTATATTTTTATCTTATTATTTTCTTTAATTTTTACTTCACTTATGTTTGCACCGTACTTTATCGTATTTCTCTAACACTGTTTTGCCCTGACTGAAGGGCTTTTGCAGTTTTGTTGTACTTGTTGCAGTGAAAAATAAATTTCTATTCTATTCTATTCTATATATTTTGCCAATGTTTCTAATTACTGGAAGTCTAGTCAAAAAATCAGACTCAGTTTTGACAATTTCTGACTCTACTCAGTGGACGGAATTGATTAGCAAAATGACAATCGACTCCCTGAGGACGTGGTTATTGATTCTCAACCGGCAGTTAAACTTGTTTTTCATTACCTCAGGCCACACTGTGGACTTTAAGGCTGTGGAGACACTTCTGTTTGTGCAAAGCTTTCCTATAAAGGATGCATGAGGACCTTACTTTGGTCTGATTGAAGCTGAAGCAGAGTCTGAAGCTTCTCTTTAAAACTGTAGGTAATGAGCAGACATGACTGTAGGAAGCAGAACGTGCTCGTCTGTACGGGGGGTCAGTCTGTTCCAGGTTATAGGTAAAAAGGCTCCTGTGCCTCAACACTTTCAGCTGAAACACTACGGAGCATTTCTGAGGACACTGGAGGCACACAAACCTAACATGACGTTAACAGAGAGTTAAAGCCTTAAAGAGACTCTGATGATGAACTGACACTTTAGATCTGCAGAGTAAAGTCAGACAGAAAACTGACTGCTCAACAATCCCAGAGCCAAAGCTGAACATCATCACATAATGAACAGCTGAACGTGCTCCCCTCGCTCAGCCATGTGTTTTTATGCTAATACCTCCCTGTGTGCGCTCATGTCATTCGTTAATTCATCGCTCATGACAGACCAACACGCCGTGCTTTGTAAACAGCCAAACAAATGAGCACGAGACGATTTTATGTGCATATTTATCCGATTTTCCATCAGGACGCCGAAACCGGCCAAGCGGCGAAGAGCTGTAAATCAATAATACGACGGCATTAGCATTGTGTGTGATGAGACTTTGAATGCAAGCTGTTGAGATGATGACAATGTTCTCATTTTCATAATCTGTGCGACACATTCAGCCAAGAACAGGGAGGTGGGCCTGTGTCAGCGGGCGGGGGGCGTCCCAGGGGGTCGTCCTCCAGCTTTAGGTGAGGCCTGTGGAGCTAAAAATGAAGCGTTCATGCTGCATTAAAGGAAATATGTTGGAGTTAAGGAGCTCATAATGTGAATTATCCTTTTTAATGAAGCCACGGAGCCGCGGTATGTTTGATGGGATGCTGCTGCTTGGAACATGTTCCTGCACTAATGAGAGCTCTACGTCTATGTAATGATGACCTCTCTGCACCATGTTAACACCAACATCCATTCTCAAGATGGTGCTAGCCCGTTAGCCCAGGAAGTACATTTTACTGCAGCACTGCTTCTAAAGACTTCATTATGCTACATTAGCGGAGACGATGGGAGAGATCAGTGTTTCTGCAGAGGGCATCCACCTTCAGCTGCAGCCGGTGTTAGGAGGGAGAAAAACAAGATTACAAGGAAACAGAGAGAGAATTAAACTGATGAAATCCACACTGTCAGACACAAAGTCAAGGAGGGGAATGGGCTGATGTTTCCTGCTGAATCTTAAACTGTTGTTAAGAGCTTAAAAGACTAACTATTAACAAGAACTACAAAAATGACCACGGAGCATTTCTGATCCATTATTCAAACAGCTTGTCCACAGCCACAGACCTGATCAGGTCACTGGATGATGAGGAAACTCTCAGACAAGAGGTCACAACAGCGTGTCACACTGGAGATATTATGGGTGTTATCAGTCAAACCGCCATGTTTGTAGTTTCAAAGAAGCTTAATAACAGCTTCTCACTCTCCTAAAGCAGGTGCACATATTACCTCTTCATATGGTCATGTCCAGTTATTATGAACTTCTGGTCTGCTGTCCAAAATGAGTTTGAAAAATTTCTTGGAATAAAAATGGATATGGACTCAAAACTGCATTCTTGATGCTAACTCCAAATCTGGTCAGAAAGCAAAAATGGTCAACGTCATGCTTTACGCAGCACGCCTCTCAGTTCTGCATGTTTGGTTGGATGAAAAGCCACCCACACTGTCAGTTTGGTGTGATGAATTGTTGTCTTTACTTCCATGTGAGAGAATATCACATGTACTACAAGGAACATTAAATTAATTCATAAAGCCCCCCCTCAGTGAATATGTAGGTAATGAATGGTCCACAGCAATCTGACCAGCATACTGATTTAGCTTTTGTCCATTTATTTCTTTGGTTTTTGATTTTCTGTAATCATTATTCTGTTTTTGTTATCCATTTAATACACATTTCTCCCCTATGTGTATATGTGTATTTGTGTTTGTGTATGTTTTTTCTTTTTCTTTGTTTTGTTCTTGTTGCGACTTTTGTCAAAAATGTTAATCGTTAAGGCAAATTAATGAACTAATGCTGGGACCACAGAATAAGAAAGTTGTGAATTTGAGTTGTCTGCTTACAGATTGTGTCCTGTACTCCTTGCATGAACTGTGTTGATGAAATCACAAATAAAAAGTAAAAAAAAAGAAAAAAGAAGCAGGTGCATTTGTTAGGATTACACAAAGAGTTTCATAACTTTTGTGCTACACTGTTTTTTTTAATCAGAAATGATCCAAAACACAGGGAAGAATCCCACAGGCTCTCAGTCAAGGTAAATTTATTTTTTATTTTCTGATCAAGCAGCTAACAGAAAACGCTGTCATCATGTCTGCTTCTGATTAAAAGTCCAGACCTAAACTGAACTCAACAACGACCCCAAAGTCAAAACAACTCATCCGACTTTGCCTTCCTGTGTCAAACTCTCTGCTAACTCTCCCAAAGTTAATGAAATCCTTAAAAATACAAAGTAGATTCACATCCAGAGTCCGATCACCACAGACATATAATCATTTTTCTCTTGTGCCACTTCGACCATTCTCTGAACACGTCACCATTATTTGACATTTTTGAGTCATTGGCAGGAATCGTGAAAACGGTCCTGTCTTGCATATCAGCCAAACTATAAAAAAAAACTGGATCCTCATTCAGATTCACATCACCACCAAAATAAATGTTCTTGTGCCATGACCAACATTACCTGAAAACAGTGCAGAAATCTGTCCCCACATGTTTGTCAAAGATGTAAAAACTGACCTACAGACCGATAATAAGAAGACCTTAACGAAGTGTCATTGGATTCAGGTTTCCAACAAAATCAAACCAGAACAACAGGGAAATAAATGAGCTAAAGATGTCGGCTGTTTCATCTTCTGTAATGTTAAAGCAGACGCTTAAACGAGGTTGATCAGGGTTTTAAATTTAATAGTCAGACTTTATTTCCTTTATCACATTCATCCATAACTGATTGTTTAGTACATGGTTGTATCTACCACCAACACAAACACGAGCACTTCCAAAGTAAAACCATATTTATGAAATATAAAGTTGAACCATTTTAACTTTTTCACCAAACAGCACCTCAGAGACAGGAGGAGCAGACAGAAGTGCACATTTTTATCCACCTGCATCTCCTGGTGTCGTCCCGCTCCGTCCTCCGTCTGCATTTTAATGAAATGTCCCACCAGCCTGCATGTGATTAATCTTGAAGAAAACTCACTCCACTCCAGCGGGTGCAGCGGCGTCCCCGAGTGGGGTCACAGCGGGTGAAAAATGCAATTTGTGCAGGACAGTGCTTATCACCAAATTTGTTTAAAGCAGCCAATTACAGGAGGCAGCGATGTGAGCGTGTGCAGGTGAGGAGGGTCAAAGCCAGAGAGACGCTCTGAGAGTTTGTCAGGCCTCCGCTCTGCAGGTAAACACCGCGGCTCTCGGCTAACGCGCCTTCATTATTCAGCATACTCCACTCCCCACAGTTCATGATCTACTCCTGTTTGGAGTTTATTCCAAACCACTGTGCACATAGATACGTAAATGCTCCCCTAATGGTGCATCCAGGTCATTTCATCAGCACGGGCGAGGCCGGCAGAGCTCTAACCACCGCTCGGAGCAGGATTCACCGCAGCAGGAGCATTAGTCCAGACTGCAGCCATCAGTTTACTGCAGGACAGGCCACAGCTGGAGCCCCATTTCTGCAGCATCCAGCCCAGTTAGGACTGTATTACAAACTTTAATCTAAATAAGAAGCCGCCACCACGGCACAGCTCATATCCTCCACTGAAGGAAACTTTAAAGTGGATTTCTGTTTTCTGCCTTTAATGACGGGAGAGAGAGCAGGGCATCCTGCACATGGCCAACAGGCCGGATTCAAACCTACGACTCCACAACCAGCGGTCCAAAGCCATCAGACTGAATAAAAAACATTTCACAGTCTCATTAGATCAAATAGGGCGGCCATGTTCATGTGACATCACTCTCAAGGAAGAAAGCTCAAACACTGATCGTTTTTAGGATTATTGCTCAAAGAGCATGTTTCAAAACAAAAAAAGATGAAACTCTGAGTTCTGGAAAGAGAAAGAAACTGGAGCACATGCCATGCTGGACGAAGAACTACATCGAAAAACTACGACGAGAACTACTGAGCTCTGATTGACTCCGGTCCAGGTTCTGAGTTATAGTTCCTGGTCTTAACAGCCCCAAATATTTGAAAAATGAAACCTTGCTGCCAACATTGTTGAAGTTTGGATCTCAATAATCATTAACCAGAGCTGTTACATTGAGATACAAATAATATAAATCCAAATGTGTCGTATGGTTTTATTGTTGCTGATGTATTTATTTTTTGAATAAATGTCATATCAAACATGTTTATATAAAACATGTTTATAAAACAGTTAAAATGGATTTTACTGTGCACACCTAGAAATAAATAATATGATTAAACATGATTAAACTGCTGATGGAGTTCCCCAGTGAAGCTAACAGAGCAGACAGAGAGAGCATACAGCTGGATCAGGGGACTTCAGCGATCATGAGCATGGGCTAGAAGTCAACAAACATAAAGAAATAAACCAGAGTTAAGGAATAATACAGGCTCTTTAATATCATTAATATCCTCAGTCCTGCCATCGGTGAGGTAATAAGGCCCCGCCCACTCAGGTAAGCTGTGCTGAGTGTTGCCACTGAAGTAGAAAATGAAACTGAAAGACTATCCCGATTCAAGCTAATGGTCAAAAAAGAGAAAAATATCAGGACTGATTCAACTTGGACAAGTTTGTTGCATGTTAAAATAATCACATAACCTTACTTCAGATATTTTTGTCCCTAAGATTTGATCTTTTTCATCTCGTGGGGACATTTTTAAAAATCAAACCACTTTGAGTTCAGTGTGGACTTAATGAGCAGGAGGCTGCATCACAATCAGAAAAACATGTTAGTCTGCAGGTTTGTGGATTCAATCAAATCACTTTCAGACTAATTAGTGTTGTAACGTGGTGTCATTTCATTTGAAGCTTAATTAGTACAATCAAAACAAAGATCTGCTTATGAATATTTCATGTTATTTAAGTCGCGTCCAAAGGGCATTATTCACTTAATCAGCTCAGAGGAGCAGGGATTCCTTCTCGGGCCCTGACTATGAGCTTAATTAGAGAGGTTTGTTAGAGGGCACTCAGATTAACGTGGACACAAACAAAGTCAGAGACCAACGCTGAGCCGGAGGAAAATGATTCGCTGTCTATGTCGAGGATCAGCGCTGCAGAGTCTGAGGTGTTCAACAGTGAAGTACTCGAGTAAAAGGAGAGAGACAGTTGATGGGCTTGTGAAAGGAGGGGGAGAAAGAAGGGAAAGAAACTGGTCACAGGCTGGATTCAAACCTGGACCAGCAGAAGTATGAAAACGGGACGTGCATGGATGCTAACCACTCCACCAAACCAGCAGCCCATGAACATCCATTTAAAGCACCTGGACAGTAACCTTCCTCCAGAACATCCACAGTCACCACCTGAGCCTGCAAACAACTGCATCACATCATCACCTTGGACCGCCGCCTGGCCCCCCGCACACTCGGGTTCAAGTGAGAACACATCCCTGAGACAGGTGTCTGTATTACAGCATAACACCTGTACAGGTGTGGACATGACGACCTGCTGCAGAGACACTGGGAGAAGCTCACAGGTGTTTTTTTACACACAGAATGAGTCTGAAGGATCAGAAACATGATTATTAAGTCTGTTATCAGCCTGGTGATGCTTTTATTTTCTCTACTGCTGATTAAACTACGACAGCGGTGTGATGAGTTAATCCGTAACTAGGGATGTATACTGGGGATCCCTAATTGGGTCGGTGCCTGAATACCATTAAGAATCTGGAAAAACGGTACTGTTATCTGTACCTGAACGCCTCTTCAACTGTCACGTAGTTATGACACAGCCGGCTCAAGCATGTCGGTGAGGGCTAAGGGTTTGGGCTCACTGTAGCAAAGTTAATGAAAACTCAAATCACCAAACACTTGGAGCGCGCGCATAGTATAAAGCTAAAGGAGAGCAGGCTTTTTGATTGCTATAGCAACACAAGTAAAGTTAGCAGCTCGGCTAACGCTAAAGACTGCAGCACCATGGTGGAGGCACCCGGTTTTGTTTCTGCTATGGGAAGTCACGGTAAGTTTCTCTGTCTAGTTTGTAGTCGTCATTACAGCATTGATTTTAACACCACTGATATATTATGTTAATCCTGTAGGCAGCATAAACCCGGCAGTAGCAACCACAGCTCTGCTAACATCGCAGACGACCCCGTTTACAATCACCAGGCAAATGAAGATGACAGCAAAAAAAGTGCAGGAATGACACAGGGTCATCACAAAGTTCCGTTTAGCTTTCTTTTTGCCTCTGAGCAGCATTTGTAATGCATTACTTCTGTTCTGTTGAAGCTTTATTATTACCTTGTACGAATAAAAAGGTTGATCTTTTAATATCTTGTAAAGTCTTCATTTTTTACACAAAATTACATGTTGTAGTAATGATAACAGTATCGATAAGTATCAGTATCAACAAAATCATAACCATATACATCCCTACTCGTTACCATGGAAGTGTGGGTCGATAGTGACAAAATGAACATCTCCACGGTTGACTGGTAGCATGCTAAGACCACCTCTTTCAGGAAGCTTGGTGTGCCAATAAACGTGATCGCTGGATTCATTTATATTTAAAGAACGTCAACTTTTCATCCCCCACACACTTTAATACCAATGAGTTTTGTATTTTAGCCTTTTGTGAGGTACAACTTTAAAGACTGTGCATTCATGGAACAGCCTCACAGCCTGATGTGGTTTTCTGACTTTGAGCTCAAATCATGTTACAGGTTAGCAGAGGCCCCCCCCCCCACGGGCGGGCGATGTGTGAGACATTTGGCTTGTATCTGCAGAGTGTGAACCCAAAAAGCATCACAGGTCCATCAGAAAACTGGAGGTGTGACCAGTTCTGTCTCCCTCTCTCTGCCCTAAATAGCTTTTCACCGACAATTAGGGATTCATCGTGTGTGTCTCCCACTCGAGCGTCTGCTCCCAGCAGTGGTGATGGCCTTTTGTTCGCCTCAGCCAGAGGGTTTGGCATCGAGGAAGGAAGACGGCCAGTATGAATATGCATAACCTTCACGCACTAATGTCCACAGAAAATCAGCGGGGAGGGAGGTGAGACGGTTTGGAGGAGTCTTGCTGCTGCAGAGATCCCTGCTTAATATCACCTGACTCTGACTTCAGCTTTGTCTTTTTAACTGTCTTCTCCAACACAAACACTAAACTCTGTTTATTTTCTGACCTGAGAAGCTTAACGTCCACGTTGTGTTTCCTCATTTGCAATCACTGCAAAGCCCGGCTGCTATGGTAACAAAGCATGGACACTGGCTGAATGAGAAGCCGGAGAGCTAACGTGGCCGTAGCCCGCTTTATTTCCACTGTGTTTCAGGAGCAGCTTGGTATTCATGCTGCAGAACTCATCCGTCACACATGAAATCAGCGCGAGTGCTATCTGTGTTGGCTGTCACCACGTTCCTCCATGCTTGTCCTCGCTCCTCTATTCGCAACATGCCATGTCAAACACATGCCAGGCAGGGTGTTAGGGAGAGGGAGCTGCACATGTGAATGGAAATTCAAATCATAAACAAATGTGATTTGGGTGTAATCAGATTTTCTGAGTCAAGACGCCTTTGCAAACACAAACACTCTCTGCTCCCTAAAAGATTCATGCAAGACAGGAAAGAAATGAAAGTCAGAGTTACAGGAATTAGAACTAAAATTATTCAGCTTCTCGCCTTTTTGACAGGAAATGGATTCATGTGAGTCGAGATTCCACCAATCAGTGTGCGTCAGAACGGCTAACAGTTTACATATTTGATAGTATTTGATGAGGGAGGAGATGTGGAGCTGCTCTGAGTCCTCAGAGAAACAGGAAATAAACTACAAGCCCAAGACCCTCCACCAGAAAACAGCTGCAGTGTGGTTTGGATGCACAAAAGTTAATTTATCATTTATTTTATTTTATGAAGCTTTATTTGACCTGTAAGAGACAGTGTGACCAACATGGCAGAAAGATGACACTTTAGGATCACAGGCTGGAGCTGAAACATGAACAATCTGCAGACACTGATATCACAGCGCTCATACAGTTCAGACCAAAATAACTTTATTCTACTTTTACTTTTGTTTAGTACAGTGGTCATCAACTGGTGGCTCGAGGGCCACATCAGGACTCACACAGCTTCCCATCTGGCCCCACACACCCAAAATAACTGCTATTGAAACAGTTTAAACAGGAATGACTTCAAGTTTGATCAGGAACCAGAGGGTTGATGTTATTGATTTGTCCATTAAAGACAGAGTCTAAACCACAGAGAGACGCCGTGACAGTATGAATGATGTGGACTGATGAGAAAAGAACAAAAATATCTAAGATTTGTGCTCTTGGCTGGAACAGGACAGTACGTCTCTACTGTTTTTATTCAGGCTCTTAAAATGTTTCAACTGAAGCTGTCTCTGGTACAGATGTGGTGGATTTAAATTATCATATCTACATTTTGGTCTGAATATTGAAGCTGAACAAACAGCCCTGACTTTCATATCCACGTCAAGACATTTTGTTGGATTGGATCCTTTTGCTTTGCAGGTTTTTAGCATCTGCTATCATCTGCCCCCCCCATCACCTCAGCACAATCCTCCTCTGACCTCTTCCTCCCCCTTCTCCGTCATTTACTTCCTGTCTCTGTCCTTCACTCCCTGCCTCAGTCCTTCACTTCCTGCCTCTGTCTTTCTCTTCCTGCCTCTGTCCTTCACTTCCTGCCTCTGTCTTTCTCTTCCTGTCCTTGTCCTCCTTCACTTCCTGCCTCTGTCCTTCACTTCCTGCCTCTGTCTTTCTCTTCCTGTCTCCTTGCCCTCCTTCTCTTCCTGTCTCCTTCTCCTCTCCTTCTCGATTGTGCCTGCACACGTTTATTCATCCCTCTCTCTCCTCCTTCCTGCTCTTGTCAAACTCTTTCCACCCCTCCATGACTTTTCCGGTCCACCTCCCCGGCCTGTTCCCCTCGGGCTATTCGAGGCCCCGCAGTGCCCCCCCCCCCCACGCCCACGCTCACCCAGCAGGATGACGATGCACAGCAGGATGGCGATGAGCGCCCCCGTGCTGAGGCCGGCGGAGGAGAGGAAGGCTTCGCCCTGGCACATGCGGATCCTGCCGTGGCGCTGGCAGGGACACACCCTCAGGGTCAAGGTGCTGGTGCCGCTCAGCGAGGGCTCCCCGCCGTCCCACACCACGATGGGCAGCTCGTACAGCTCCTGGGTGAGGTGGTTGAAGCGCCGCCGCCTGGCGATGATGCTGGCTGTGCTGTCTGTAATGAGAGGGAAGGAGCGATGGGAAATTAGAGCCCTCACCACACCAGCTAATTGATGCTTTCCTCTTTCTTCTCAATTATGTTGGTCTTTTGGTGAAACCTGTAATTATCATTAATAAGATGGATGTTTAATTTAAAATGTCAAACACAGAAAATAGAACCACAACAGTGTTTCCCAGCTCATTCTGAATCCTGGGGGAAAATCCTGACAGCAACCATCAGCTGGATAAAAACAAACAGTAATATTTTATATTTGAATTGGTGACAGTGGGCAGATCTACAGGGCTGATCTATGCAGCATAGCTCTATGCTTTACTTTATTTACAGTGAACACACTCATGCAGTGTGATGGTCCAGCAGGTCTGTGCATGGCATAGAGAAAGTTAACAACAAAGGCTAAGAAGTTTGGATGCAATGCCATAAAAAAAATCTTAACTGTATGTCAGAACAAAACTGACTGATCTTTAGCACACGAGCCAAAACAGAAGATATTCAGGATACTTGTGCATTTCCAGTTGATCATTTTATGGTTTACCTGACACATGCCCTCTTTCTCTGGCCATCTTCAGCTGCTTTGCACATAATCATCACACAGTGGAGCCCAAAGTGCTTCCATACAGCGATCCTCAAATGTTTTGTGTTGTTATTGTTCTAGGAGCCCTAATGTGCTGTTCAGCTTTTGATTTAATTTTTGAATGTTTATTTGCATTTTGAGTTCAGCCTTTACCCCCATGTTGGAATGGGTATTTGAAAATGAGTAAAAAGAGGACAGCCCTACAATCTCTACATGACTCAGAGTGTGAAAAGTGAATCAAAACACAGCAATGACTTTGTTAGCTTAAAGGGAAACATGCAGTTACTCTGTGATAGTTTTAAGTTGGCTGTGCTCTGACACGTGACACCGATGATCGCTGAAGTCAGACATTAGAGCACATTTTCAGTCTGGTTTTTGTTTGGCTTAGTTTTATTCTGTGAATATAGAGCAGCTTGTAGTGTAGATGAGTCTGCCTGTGTCCAAACTA
This sequence comes from Scarus forsteni, assembly GCA_036419115.1. Classification (NCBI taxonomy): domain Eukaryota; kingdom Metazoa; phylum Chordata; class Actinopteri; order Labriformes; family Labridae; genus Scarus; species Scarus forsteni. The sequence goes on along the minus strand of JAZDUH010000262.1, from coordinate 5,898,379 downwards.
CAATGTTTATGTTTAGGAGATATTCAGTTTAGTTTGGAGGACTTGTCGATACAATTGGGAAAAACTGTTTTGTGCACTTTCTGTCACCACAGGAAAAAAAAAGAAGATTGAAATCATAAATTGAGTTTGTGAAAAACAATTAGGGATATTCATTAAGGCCATGTTGTCCAGCCCTATCATCTTCAGCTCTGGGGCAGCTCAGAGTCTCCCTGGTGTAAAAACACAAACGCTCTCCATCATATTACACCCATAAAAACACAGTGACTAACAATCACAGACCGACTTCCTGCTTCTCAAACAATCTGAACGTGTTGAATGCCTGGTTGTGTTTGCTTCTGTTTGGTGGCTAATTATTCTCATACTTGTATTTTCTGTTTTATTGTGCTGCAGAAGCACAGCTCACCTTGGCCTGTGCAGAAACACAGTTAATGAAAAGTGTCAGCTGGGTAAACAGAAATAAAAAAGGCTAACTGCACAGAAGCAAAGCAAACAGGAGAGAGGAAGCTTTCACAGAGGAGCTCAATAAAGACGAGGAGGCAAACAAAAACTGCAGCAGCACTTAATGGCATAAATGAGGCTGAAAAGAAGAGAAGAGTCTTTTTTACATGAAGACAGGATGGTTTCTCCAGTGGACCTCGGCCTCAGGGATGACACCAGCCATTAAAGTCCTGCGACGACCCCACATGCTGCTCCAGGCTAATGTAGGACAATGTCAAAAGGATCAGGTACAGGTGGGACTGTGAGTTTCTCCACTCTCTCTGAGTGAGTCTGGGATCAGAATGTGCTGGGATCTGCCGACAGTCGTGGCTGAAATGACGAAGTGTGCTGTCTGGTTGATGCTAACGGCGCTCTGATGATGGTGCGCTCCATTTCTCTTTAAACTGTGATGTAACTGCCTTTAAGCAGCAAGTCTGACCACAGCCCACAGTGGTGGATGTAACAGGATTTATAATGTATATTATTCCCCTGCTTTCTGTGATTTATGTTCATCTTTGGCATATATGGCTCTAGGGCGCCCTCTTTTGGACAGCCACAATGCATTGCCATTCAACGAGAGATGAGTCGCAGACTGAAGTGTTCATAACAGACCTGTGTTTAAACAGAATTTCTCCTCTTGCAGGCTTCTAAACATACAGAGATTTAAGTAGAGGTTAACGAGATGTACTATGTGTAGTTTACCGTCGTTTTCATCTACTTAACTGTCTACATAATAACGTTGTGCACCTATTAACGAGGTGACTAGCATCTGTGCTAACTCTGCTATCCTGTTGTAGTATGCTTCGGTATGCCGAGATGAGCCCAGTGTATGACCAGCATGAGTCTGTTTGTTCAGGTAATAAATGGTGACATACAGACAGAGCAGCCTCCCACTTCTGACTCTTCACACAGCGCAGAGTCAGCATTTTTCTTGAACCAGCCCGCTGCAGCAAAGTGCAACTGCGCACGGTAACATGTGCTGGATCATCTGTTTACTGGCATGTTAGCATGTTAGCGGCCTTGACTCTGTGAGCGAACACCATGCTCCGTACGTCCTCACACGATCTTTCTAATAAACCCTGTCGGCTGCAGAACTTCTCAAACAGAACAGACGCTCTGGTCCTCCTTTACATCCTCATATCGATCTGTTGTGAAGCTGGGATCTCTGCTCGGTGCATTAGGCACAGCAGGACACATGCCCTCCATATTTCTGCTGCCAGCTGAAGCAGCCTTCCCTCAGTTCAGTTTATTCTGACATCTGTGGATCCAGAAGCTCAGGGGAGGTTACATAAGCCAGAGGGATCCATACCCATGAATATATATGCTGTACGTTTGAACACGTGCGTCCATCATGGCCTGAAACAGGGTCAGGTGCTCGCTGTCCAAACTCCACAGACAGTGATAAAGACAGCTGACTGAAGATCAGGACATCTGCACCTTAATGCTGTTTAATTTCTGTTTGTGTTGGATTAGAGCATGAGCCTGATATTTCAGGACGAGATCCTCCTGCTGTCTGATTAATGTCAAAATCTACCACACGGCCCTGAGCCTCAAACCCAGCCCACATAACGGAGGTCACCTATGAGGCTTTGAGTTTAGAGCCTGTTAGCAGAGTTAAGAGAATCACCAGGGGCTGCTTGTCTCCTTAACCTCTGCTCTGCCCATTGTCACATACCAATGTCAAGGTTGTTCCTGTGCACTATAAAACACAGCCTGTGGAGTCTACTCAGCTCCACCAGAAACATTTCATACTCAGTTTGACTGAATAAATTTGATTCAACTCTTTGGATAAACTCTAAAACTTATAATTAGAACACAATAGAACAGATCAGACTGCCCTTCGCTGTCATTGTACAAAATGTTCAAAAAGATTGGAGAGCTTCTGCTGTTCCAGTGCAAACTGAGAGTTTAGTAAAAAACAGAGTAAAGTTTAAAATAGTTATAAGAAAGAACAGGTACAGGATATATAGAAGCTAAAGTCCTTCAGAGCAGCACAACTGAACATTTCTGTACACAAATATGAGACAAGAACAAAAGGATAAATATTAAGAACAGAAAAATATGCATTGTTCAAGACAGTTGAATTTTAACTGAGTATTATCTATTTTCATCATATATACAAAACACAAGAGTTTTTTTATAGTCGGCTTGAGATAGCGAGGTGACGTCCACAAGAACAAACTGACTATAACCTTCACAGACCAGACAACTGGACTCGGGTCATAGGGACTCGGACTCGAGTCGACTTGAGCTGCTAATGAGACGACTTGCAACTCGACTTGGACTCCAGAGAAAACGTCTCCAGACTCGACCTGACTTGAAACAACATGATTGGGAAAACTGCACCCACTCAGACTTTATATGAAGAGCCAGACTGGAGATGTACGCTGCTCTTGATGCTCCATTCACAGTACACTTGTCCGTCACCTATTATTGTCCCACACACAACACAGTACTACACACGTAGGTTCCTACCACACACCTGCTTCTGCTACAGTGATGATCAGTGGGCAGGGTGCACAGGACGCAGGTTTCAAATTGGCCACCGCTACGTCTTCTGTGCCCAAAGTTATTTTCTTTGCATATAAAGAATTTCACTCATGGAAATCGAAGACACACCAAGTGCACGACCTGCAACGCTTCAATTAGCGAAAAAGAGGCACAACATCGAACTTTATCCACCACCTGAGGACACATGAGTCCAAGTGAGTGAAACCTGCAAACGTTAGCCAGGTAGCTAACAGTCCTGCCATAGGTCAATATGGCAGGACCGTTAGCCCGACCTGTGGTCAATATGAAGCTAACAAAGCTAACATTAGTAAAGAGGGTGTGCGTGTGTTGTATGTGTGGGAAGATAAGGTTTCTCTCTTCGAGATAAAAATCTGAGTGCTTTTGGGTGGACTGGGGAACAATGGTGAGGGACTCGACTCGACTCGTCATAACCTGTGACTCGACTTGAGACTCGGATCGGAGGGACTTGGGCGATTGTCTGTCACAGACCAGGTAAGGTCAGATGGGGCGGCCTGGTCTGAGGACAGACTTCGAGACCAGAAGACATTCAGCCACAGCTCAGTAAAAACTTCAGGATCTGTTTCAGCTGTTTGTAGCTACAAGGCTGAACTATGATTCAAACTCAGCGGAGGACAGCTGAAGTTTTCATCATACCTGTCGAGGCAGGTAAGCTGTTTGTTCCAGAGCGAAGAGGCTTAGACCCACCTGAGGCCATCACACCTGCTAAAAGCTTTGTTAAGGCTCTCACATGTCTGCTTTACCTGCAGGCTGACAGAGGTCACCTGCTGTGGGACAGGCCTCTCTAAGTCTCTGCTCTGACTGTCCCGTGTTAGGAGGGCAGGTGACCCAGGCTGTTTGTTGGAGGCACATAAAGGATCAGCGTCAGTCATTGTCTTTGTTATTCGGTCTTTAAGAGAGAGGACAGTCTCACGGAGCATCAGTCTGCAGCAGAGCTCAGTGTGGGACAGTTACAGACACTAAAGAGAAGTTTGATTACACGACACATCGAACATCGAACTGAGAATCAAAGACAGCAGATCAGGGCGAGAGCGTCACGTCTGATACATAACTCAGAGTCAGAGGCCATGAGGTCCTGGCTGTGGGTCAAACTCCTGGTCCAGGGTGGGACAGGTTCAAGTTCTGGGAGGGTCAGGATGAACTTTAGGTTGTTGTGCATTAATATTCTGAGCACAGAGTCAAACACACGTCACTGCTCTGTGGTTTGGATTACTTTCTCACCCACCATGAACCCATGAGATCCAGATTATGGAGGACCGGGTTTGGCTTTGACACGACATTCAATAACTGAACTTTCCAAAGAAGAGCTAATTTAATCCAGACCAGAAGCTCCCTTAAACCCACCATGTTTAAATGCTCATAATACAGAAGAAGACATTTACAGCCCTCCATCTGTCTCAGATCTAAACGAGAGTTTTTGTCCAATTTAAGAAAAAAAAAATTCAGTAGACTTATTCTCATCTAAATTGTCCTTACATGTCTGGATTAAGATCTTATTTAAAGAAAATTAAAAATTAAAAAAACAAATAAAGCATGAATTGCTTTTAATAAGTAAAATAATCTGCCAACAAGGCAAGACAAATTTAACTCGAAGGTTATCTTTGAATCAGATTTTCTATCCAGAGCCGATATTAAACCTGAACTTCAGACCATCACTGAGTCAAACTTTATTTTTTTATCAGCTGATGTTTTCTCTTCATTACAAACAATTCAACGTCTGATTTTGGCCTTTTCCCCAAAAGTAGGATATTTATCTGGACCGGTTCAGTGAATGTAGTTAGAAAAGTGTTTTAGGTATTTATGACTTGGAAACAGACAGACACAGATGCTAAACTTAGACCTGAGTTTAGTGTTTAGACCTGAGTTTAGTGTTTAGACCTGAGTTTAGTGTTTAGACCTGAGTTTAGTGTTTAGACCTGAGTTTAGTGTTTAGACCTGAGTTTAGTGTTTAGACCTGAGTTTAGTGTTTAGATCTGAGTTTAGTGTTTAGACCTGAGTTTAGTGTTTAGACCTGAGTTTAGTGTTTAGACCTGAGTTTTTGCAGTAGTGGTCTTGGGCCTACAAACCTGAGATACCCATTCATGCACCTGCAGGGTTTCCCCTGAAATGATGCTTTCAGAACAAATCGTCATGATGCGATCGCGTTACATCCACGTTCTGGATCATTCTGCTCATGCACCAGTCAAGACCTCCGAGAGTCCATCTGTATGTTTGATATGCAGCAATGAAAATTTAACCCTTTAACTAACAGCTCAACTGTTTGGCAAAGGTCATGGATAATTTCATGGATATTCAATGTTTTTAAAAACAGAACAAATCAAGTCATTGTTTGATTCCATTAACATTTTAGGGAACAGAGAAAACTACTAAAAACCAAAAAACAGATTTTCTTGGTTTGGGATTTAAAGTTTAAAAAGCCAACGGTTGATAACATGGCAACTTAAAAAGTGCACAAATATTTGGGACAATATTAGGAAAGGTAGAAATGTTTGTAAATAAAATAGCAATCAAAGTTACTTAAAATAGATGACACTGAGTTTGACAAAAACAAACTGTTGCTGATGAATAACAGATTCTGTTAATAAAAATCATCATATCAGTAAGTGGTTAAGTATTTTATAATAATGATGGTAATAATGTTAACAGCTTTAAGCTTCTGCACCTTTAAGTCCCACATAAGAAAATATCAGTTCTTTAGGCCTGCTTACAGTTTTTTTTCTGTATTCTAAAACTTTGATAGAAACAATGATGAGGTAGTTTTTATCACATAAAATATTCTGGAATTTTTTTATATATTTTTTGGGCATTTTGTGCCTTTATTGATAGGAGAGAGACAGTGGATAGGCTTGTGAAAGGGGGAGAGAGAGTAGGGGAGGACACTCTGCAAACTGGTCACAGGCGAGATTCGAACCTGGACCAGCAGAAGGAAGTACATGGGGTGCCTGGTTGTTTACCACTCCACCAAACCAGCACCCCGTTCTGGAATTTATTGACCTCCGCCGAACCGTTGAGCTGAGAGCTAAAGGGTTAATGTGATGAATAACAACAATCAATTGAAGTAAGGATTTAAAATAAATAACAAGGTTATAAAAGTTTCTGCACAAACCTGTAGACATTTAATAGGAGCGGATGGCGGCAGTGCTAGCAATGCTAACATTAGCCACAGTCTGTTGACATCTTCAGAGAATGCTGCATCAGCCATCTTCCTGTATCTATGTTTGGTCTAATTTAACATATGCCACTCTGCCTTTACCTTCTGAGAGCTGCAGAGCAGACTGATCTCCGTCACTCGAACAGCCCGCTGCATGTTCGGTCACGGCTCTTCATTCAAGCTCTGCGGGTGTATCCGCTCTGTGGATGACTAACAAGGCCTCACATGACCACAAACCAGCTTCTCGGAGATGACACATCCCAGTCATATATATATATTCACAGGATATTTTCAGCACAAAGAGTAAATGCTGAATCGTGCAGAAGACAACCTCTTCCTCTCCACCTCCGCCGCGCTGTAGTAGCGAGCTGCTGCTGCTCTGAGACCTCGCCTCCCACTCCAATCTCAGCTCCATCGGAATAATTAGAGTGATCGACAGTCGGAATGACAACACGCACTTCAGGCCTTATTAAGTCAGACTGCAGTATCACCGTATCAGCAGAGGAAGGAGGAGGTGTGTGTAGGTGTGTGGGTGGAGTAGGTGTGTGTGTGTGTGTGTGTGTGTGTGTGTGTGTGTGGCACGCTGCTGACACCGCGGCGGCACAGGTCGTTGTACGGTGCACGGTGAGGAAGTGCACGTCAATTATGTCATGCTAATTTCACATTAAACGGCCTCTTGTTGCAGGCGGGTGGAGGAGAGCGGAGCGCCTGTTGTTAATGTGAGACGGGCCATCTGCAGAAACCACAGAAGAAGAAGAAGAGCGAGCTCGGGCAGGACGAGCGGTGAGCGCTCAGGAATGATTCAGAATCTGCTTTAACAGAACGTCACACTTCATTAAAATTCATCCTGACATGTTATGTGGAGCATCAGCGGACACAAGGTTTGAATCTATAGGTGTGACTTCCTGTTTGAAGCAGTGGCGGCTGCTGGTCAGTCAAGGAGGAGAAACTCATTTTTTTTCCGGCCTACATCATAAATTTGTTTATTTATTTAAATGTAAATTCTACCCTCCGTTCCTTTTCAAGAAAATGGTCTGTGACCCTGTCGTACCAACTAGGTGTCTTTTCCAGGGATGTTACCAGTGTTCTCTCAATGGCCAGCAGAGCTAGACTGCTTAAACGGCCTTGGCCCATTGTGTTGGGGGATTGGGCCTCAGACAGATCATCCAATCATCATGCAGAAGCCGAGCGTCCAGGCCAGCCCACTGCCTTATAGACCCCCAGAGACGCTGAGCGTCCGATGGGCGGGACAAAGCCCAGCGTTTATCCAATGACCGTCCAGTTTGCACAGTGGAACAACCCACTCTACGCTTCCCCATCGAAGTCAGAAGACGCTCAGCGTCCGACTGTGTTAAAGCGCTGAGACGCTGCGGGGATGAAGGAGAAGGAAGTCGCTCCAGTTACCTGTGATAAGTAGCTGATTCTGAACAAAAGATGAAGGTATTCTAGAGCAGATTTAGTCAATGAAATGAACATATCAACACTTTTAGGGGGACATTTTAGGGGAAGCTGAGCTTCCCTTGCAGTCTTAGAGCAATCACCACTGGTTTGAAGATAATCTACAAATTCTTTTCTCAATTAAACCTCCAAATAAATTAAAACACAACACATCCAACAGTGTAGTAGTAAATATTCACAGCAGTTCTTAAAGACAGAAATCCTGGTTTCACCCTCCAACTCCATTTCCTGCTTTTATTTTGGTCCTCCTGGACTTTTTTTGTAATAATAAATGTAAAACCTGATCACTGTCGAGTGTAAACGAGCTAAAGGCATCTTTTCTCTGGGCAAACTGGGCTACCAGAGAGTTCACGCTGTAATGAATTCAGATTTATGTAAAATCTTCACGACCAAAGAGTTAAAACTGAGATTAGAAACAGAACTGAACTCACAAACAGATTCGACATCTTTGGTCATTTTGCCGAAAATAAAAGTGCACAGTGAATCAAAACTGCTGACAAAGTTTAATCTGGTTCGACTCCAATCCTGAAAATTTGTTTTAGTGTCACTGATTATCTTTGACTCTGAACTTCCCACCTGCAGACGTCATGATTTTATTTTTTTGTTTGTTTTTATCAGATCTAACCAGCAACGACTGGTCTGTTATAAAGAAATGCATTGTGCCTGCATAATTTAAACCTTTACAGTTTGAACACACACACGTCTTTTATTGGTTCTTTAGTAACAAAGAAAAATAAACAAATAAATTTACTGTGATGTCAGATTGATTTGGTCCGTTTGTGTCGGAGTAAACACGCTGAGAGTGCAGTCCTGACATGACACACAAGTGTTTTATCTAAAATAAAAAACACATCCTTTTTACTTTCTGATCTCCTCTGCAGTGTCACTAAGATTCTCTCTGTCTTCATTCTTAATTATTCTAAATTCAAAGTATTACATGAATCCAAAGCTTCTAAAAATAAGTTTAATGGTCAAAAGTATATTATACAGGAGGAATTAATTAGCTTGTTTAATCTAAAATGTAAATAGATAATCTGATAAATGATGGGAATATGTGAGGCTAATGTTATCAGGATATTTAAATCACACACAGGGTTTTATTCATTAAAATATAGTTATTATTATGTTGCAGTTGATAAACTTCCACAATCAGTATATTAATATTTAATAATATTTTCCTTCTGTGATTAAAAACAAAATAAACTCTCATGGTGAAACACTGGATCATTTCCTGCACAATCTAAGTCTCCACATTGGTTCAAAGTGATTTATTCAGATTAATTCTGGATGTTTCTGAGGGTTTAGATAATATAATGTAGTTTTGGTCCTGTGCTGAAAGTTTGGGACCCCCCACTTTAGAGCAGCATTAATATGCACATGAGAGATTTCTGCATGGCTCCAGTCTGAGGCCTCCACGGGCACATGGCCTCGTTTCTCCCCAAAATCATTAGCATGAGGTGAAGCAGCACTTACGTAACGTTCGGATCTCTTATGCATTCATGTCTCTCCAAATCAAAATGCAGACCTAAAGGATGTGTCACGGCTGCCGATGAAGTGACTTTGTAGGCGAGGAGAGAGCGTGTTAAAGAAACACCTGCAGGAGCAGAAAGTTTTAGTCTGTAGGATGTGTTAGTGTGGTGATCACCTGGACTGACATGTAGAGACAGAGACCATCCCAAAGCTCAGACTCTGATCTGTAGGTCCTGGACTGATGGATTTGATTCAAACACACTGTTTAAAGTGTTTAGTGTGGGTACCTGCAGGTTTCTAAACCTTTAAACTGCTGTCACATCATGAGAGAGGATAAAGCCTCGTGTTAGCTGTCAGAATAATCCTGACTCAAACTGAGGGAGCTGGATAAAATCCTGCTTTTCTCTTTAAGGACAAAATATTATTTTTCATGGATTTTGGGACTACAGCTCAACCACAAAAAGACAACTCGCTCCATCCCCTTAAGTGAATAAAAATAACTAAGAGAAAAAGGCTGATATGTACTGATGATCTAAAACTGGTGTCCGTGGGTTTTTTAAACTGAAACAAGGCAGTCAAAGGAGTGGCAGTGTCCTCTCCTGACAGCAGTAGCTTGACCCTGATCGTTCTGCAGAGTCTGGAGCGTCCTGCCTTTTGCTGCTAATGTAAAAATGACCTGATGCATCATGGGTCATTTATTCAGGGCCCATTTCTGTGTGGTCCAGGACCTCACTGCATCACTTCCTGTCTGGGTTAAAGCCTGTTTCTTCATTAAAGGAGGACACATGGACTTCCTGTAGGTGTGAAATTGCTGTAGCATCTTTTTAAATATCATAAAGCTAATCAGAGCGGCTAAGGGAACAGAGAGCAGGGAACATGGTGCAGATTATTAACAGCTCTGAACTGTCTGCTGATGATTTTTACTGAAATGAAGCATTCACAGGAGCAGCAGTGTCCTTACTCTTACACGATGAGAAGCATCAAGCTGCTTTCTGCCTCGTCTTAAGACAGTCCACAGTGATCTGCCTTTACCCAGGAGAGGGGGGCTCTCAGCATCAGCTGTGTGCTTGGCCTAAAGACTGACATGTCTCACATTGGACACATTTCTGTGGATATGTCTGCTCCTTCTCCAGAGCATCACTGCTCTGTTACTTCATCACATTATATTTTATTTAAAGTGTGTACATTTGTCGCATCTCAGTTAAAGCATCATTTAAAAAGACATTATATATGCAGAGAGTTTCACTTTACCAATTTTGTTTTTTTAGAATAAAATAGAATAAACATTTATTCGTCCCACGCTGGGAAATCTACAGTGTTACAGCAGCAAAGTGGACAGCATTAATAGACTAAAAAATAGACTTAAGCATAAAATAATAGCAGCATGTACATTACTCTACCTATATAAGACATAAAACATAAAATATAAAAAAATATAAAACATATAAACATGCAAGGGGCTTGGAAATAGGCCTGTGCTCAAAATATCGATACGGCAAAATATCGTATCACACTCCTTTGGGATACGTGTATCGATACGGATTCAACAGAATCGTTACGGCCTAAATATTTTGACAGTTGTTGTAAATACTCTTTGAGTAATGTTAACAGTGGCACAGTTTAAGGTAGAAGACGAGCTACATAATGAAGCATATGTTCTAAAGTTGATCTTAGGTCTACCATCTTTGAGGATCTGAATTTATGTCTCTCAAGTTGTAGAACCACTTAAAACTCATCCTTATTCATTTTCTTATAAGAAAAAACTAAACTTGTCAAGAATTTTGCTTAAAGCATAGTCAGTGTTCACAGTTTACGTGTATCAGGATACGTATCGTATCGTGAAGTTGCTGGAAATACCCAGCCCTACTTGGAAACAAAACTAAAGGAAAATCCTATTAAGGTTATAAACACATTTACTGAGTAGGTGCACGTGGGAGAAGTGACTGTACATGGGTGAACTTCCACACTGTAATTGCACACGTTAGAGGATTGAGGGTTGCACATTAATTGCACATAGTAAAATTTAATGATGCTGCTGAACCACAATTCAAAACCAATGTCTAATTTTCATTATTTAATTTTAAATACATTTTTTATTCATTTTTATTTTTGACAGTTTCAATGTAATTCAGCGACTACTGTGGTTTTTCTGTCTTTAACCGAAGGATGCCAACAACTTCATTCACTGCTGCTCCAAATGTGAAAATGGGAAACCTCCACGAGCTACGAAGAACAAAAGCAGAGGAGGTGACAGACCTGTGCAGCAGCTCGATTTCATTTTGGAGGTCATGGGCCTCATGGTTTGGTCTGACCACGACATCTCGAGAACCTTTCTGTTTTAAACTGTGCAGACGTTTCCTCTGTGACTCAGGGATGACAGATTAAAAGTCAAGGTCATTTGGTCTCAAGGTCGTTCCGTACTTGTGATGTGATATCTGAAGTCAGTTTGTAAACCACACAGGGAGCAGAAGCAGCAGGTCTCCACTGAGTTAAAACATCCACAAACAGCACTCTGCTTCATTCAGACTGACCGGAGAACTTTTCCAGCCTGCAGCGTTTCATTACGCACCAACATGCAGAAAGGCATTCTGGGAGGAAAACCACAGAAGAATAACACGGCCTTACATGTGCCAAGTAATAGAATGTAATTAGTCTGCATTACACCAATTAAATTGTAATTATTTGGATCATAGGAGCTTTCTGAAGCAAAACAAGCAGAGCAGCAAACTTCTGTGCCGAGCAAAACAAAGCGAGCAGACAGAAGTATTTTAATGTGGCAGGTCTAATAATGACTAATGTGTCAGTGTTTATAAGGCCTGCTAGCCTTCTTTAGAGGAATAATAGACTCGTTATGCATATTAAGGCACAAACAGAACAATGTACGGTTTAAAAACAGGCTCCTACATTCAGAGAGGATTAGTCTGACTCACTTTAACAGAACATGCCCAGCAGTGACGGCAGATAGTCGTCAGCGATCAGGCTGCTCGTAACAGCACAACATGCTCGGCTTATTCTCTCTATCAGGGCCGGGCTTTTGTTCCACTGAGTTTAAGTCAATTATGGGTTAGCTGTGTGCTTCACAGCAACAATCACACTGTGCCTCTTACCTTTGACTTAAACAGCAGATACGGCCTCGCTGTAAGCACTCAGATGATTGGTTTGTTTACTGTAATAACAACCTTCAGCTCAACAGGCAGTGTGCCCCGTAAAAAAGGCAGTAAATACATAGAAAAGACCAGAGGTGCTTATTATTACATTTATTACCTAAAAGGAAGGTCAGACAGGATGTGCTGAAGGTGTGAAGGCTAACTGTGCTCTGACGTCCTGCTGCTTTAAGCCTGCACAGAGGAGGGATCACTGTCTTCTTCTACATTCTGTTTTTGAGTTTTCTGTTTTACATTTTGTTTTTCTTGTGATTTCATATTGTTGTTGTGCTCTCGACATCATTGTAAATGAGGGCTCTCCCTCAATGATGATGCCTACAGACTATATCAGGAAAAATACACATCACATGTGAGTCTGTTTTTAGGATTTATTCAGCGATATATTTTAACCAGCTGTTTATACTCTCTCTTCAAAAGACTGGACTGACTTTAAAAGTGGCTTATTAAAGCTATGGTCTATGATTTGGAAGCTTGATACATCTTAATAACACTGTTTATAAGGCTGTTATGGTCCTATGGTCTGATCTACACAATATAAAGACCAAAAAGAATGAAAAAAATCCATTCAGTATATCCGCTGCAAAGCAGCATAATAGTTGACCAACCAGAACCACGGGGAACGGCGGTTCGGATTGGTCCGTGAGTCCATCCAATCCCCTGTCTCCCCTGCTACGCACCGTCCCACCTCCTCCCCACTACCTCCCTCATGTGCCGGTGATAAACAGCTAGGCTGCTTCTGTTAGCCTCCACATCGAAGGGAAGGAAACGTAAAAGTTTCCAGGAAAAGGCTTGGAAGGCAAGGAAGAAATATATATATATATATATAAATATATATATATATGTCTATAGATGTTGTTAGGAGGCGACACAAGCTGGGGGGCGGGATCTTGGAAGACTGAGGGGAGGGGTGAGTGAAGGGGGGCAGGCTGTGTTTTTCAAATCTGTCTCAACAGCCAAACTGGTTTTCAGATCGCAGACCCGAGCTTTAACACAGACTAAAATGAAGCATGTACATTTGGAAAAAACTTGATTTTTGAACAAAAAATCGATTTAAGAATCAAACGTATCCAGATACTCATGTGTCATATCCACAGTGCAGGCAGAAGGCGCTCCCTCTCTCTGTCACACTGTACAATCATCTGGCCTTGGCGGAGCGTCAGGTTTCCATGTTTGAGATAAAACTATCAGCAGTGAGCGTGAAAACGAGCTCAGTTAAGCAGCATGTCGCCGTCACATCACCTGCTTCATTTAGACATAATCAAACACCCACACGGGAAACTGTGACACTTTCCACATTTTTGTCTCAGCAGTTTGACAAATGCAGCCTGAGACAGGAGGCTCTGCCCTCGTCTGCACACCAGGCTGTTTCGGCAGAGAATGAGTGTTTTGGAAACGGGGAGTGTTACACCCACTGCCAGTGAAGTGTGAATGACATATATATATATATATATATATATATATATATATATCTATAGATGCTTGACAAGGCTGCTTTCAAGGCAGCTGATTAACTGTAATATTATAAGGTCCTCTGCAGCGCTGCAGGAAGACGCCTGCACAAATCAATTGATCTATTTAAGTATGTGGGTTATTTAGAGATCATAGCCCCCTTTAATTGCCTTTTTAGAAGCAAATGTCATCACAATGTGGCAGATGGGGAGATCAAACAGGCGTTCAGCTCTGCGTTAAAGTGGGAACAGTGGTGGGATGGATGTAAAAGGCTTTTAACCGCAGGTTTGTCACAGAGTGCTCTCCGGTGTGAGCGTCCCTCTGCTGCCTCGGCTTTAATGGCTGCCTAATACTCTGTAGGAGGCTGACCTGCATTTATCCCACACTCTGCTCTCTCATCAGCACATCCGCAGCAGAACCCGGGCCTTGTGCAGGAATAAGACGACCTGCCTGTTCGGGTCAGAACAGGTCCAAACATAAGGTCGAAATATTTCTGATTCAGGACGATATATAGAAGTAACCATATATATATATATATATATATATATATATATATATATATATATTCCAACTACGACTAAAATACAGGAGAACACCAATTTCTCAAAAGCTGCTTGATTATGTCAAAAATCATAATCACAGATATTTTATTAGACACTGAGATCATGATTAACAAACATGATTACTTACTGAATTAAAACCCTGCATCATGGACAAAAATACAAATATAATGCTCATAATAATTATGTAAAAAAAAAAAAGTTAAACATGTCATGGGCCACAACAATCTGTTAATCTGGATTGATAATTGTGGAGGGCGTTGATTGTAATTGAGGTTAAATTTGATTAATTTCAGGATGAGCTTTGGGAACACAACACCCAAGATTCCAGAGGAGTTGGGACATCAACGTTCACATTTCTTGAATAAAAAGACAAAAAGACCACGCGACCTCTTATTATATATATATATAAAAGGGGTTAAATGATTTTAAGTGGGGGTAAAAACTTTTTAAACTTTTTGAGCTCACTGCAACAATAACGATAATAATGATAAGACTGGTCACAATAACCATGGTACGACATTTTCATACCCTTACATCCCTGATCTTTATTCATGCTTTTTAACTTTTTGATGTTGGGTGGAAATGAAATTTAATATCATAAATCCAACCATGGGCGGCACGGTGGCACAGCTGGCAGAGTGCATGCCTCACAGCAAGATGGTTCCCGGCTCGATTCCCGGGTCGGGAGGACCTCAGTGTGAAGTTTGCATGTTCTTCCCGTGCATGCATGGGTTCTCTCCAGGCACTCCAGCTTCCTCCCACAGACCAAAAACATGCTCATTAGGTTAGTTGGTGACTCTAAATTGCCCTTAGGTGTGAGTGTGCACGTGAATGGTTGTCTGTCTCTCTATGTGGCCCTGTGATTGACTGGCGACCGATTCAGGGTGTACCCCGCCTCTCGCCCGATGATAGCTGGGATAGGCCCCGCCCCCCGTAACCCTGAAAGGGCTAGAAAATGAATGAAATCTAACCATGACCATTTCTGTAGTTCAGAGGGAACACTCAGTTTGTCTGATGTATTTTATCTTCTGTTTATGATGCCTGTAATACAGTCCAAAAACAGTTGTTTCAGCATGTTTGACCAAATGTCTTCTTCAGGATCTGGACTCTTAAAGGGCCAGTTCAGGGTTGTTTTGGTGGGGTGGACTCTTCTCCTGACCTTCACCAGAGCTCTGAAACGCCCTTCAAACTGCTGCAGTGTGTCGTTCATTTATCTCATGTTCACTTTAGAGCCGCCATAATAAACCTGAGCTGACCGTTACAGACACGCAGGTCTCAGGAGAGTCCAGTCCTGATGGAGCAGCTCCTGTGACCCTGCAGCCACCGGCATGGGGGCAAACAGCACAGACCCCTCAGGTCGTCTCCATGTTACTTAAGAGGAAGAGCCGGCGTCTGTCTGACGGCAGACTCATCAGAGCGTTTACTCCACTGAAGTTTCTGAGCTTAAAAAGAACAGGTCTTTGCTTAGCCGGGCTGCTGCCTCTCTTTCATGTGGTCAACTGCCCGTTCAGTTTGTTGCTGTGGATCAGAACATGACCTCCAGCAGCTGTGGTGGGAAGAGCCGTGTGGTGAAACAACACAGTGTCGGTTTGAATCCCTCCTCCTGCTCGTCTAAATC
>JAZDUH010000262.1:5785000-5877500 GCA_036419115.1 Scarus forsteni | reverse complement strand
CCTTGACCCGTGGGCAGAGCTCCGTTGGGCCCCGCGGGAGAGGGAAGCGGCTTCCCGGTTTCAGCGCTAGGCTTTTCCGGCTCCATGATAGTTCAGTAGCTAACGCTGCTAGCTGCTCACCGGAGGTAGAGGGGAGGAGACGGGACCATGACGCACTACGCATGACACTGCGTAGTGAGAGAGACAGGGGATTGGATGGACTCACGGACCAACTCATGGACCAATTGAACCTTACAGGCTTCAAGGCTTGATTGGTCAGCTAGTATGCAGCTTTTCAGCGGATATACTGAATGGATTTTTTTCGTTCTTTTTGGTCTTTATACTGTGTAGATAGGACCATAGGACCATAACAGCCTTATAAACGGTGTTATTAATATGTACAAAGCTTCCACATCGTAGACCATAGCTTTAAATAACAGAAAAATATTTGTAAAATTACAATAAACTGTTAACGTATTTTAACTATAAATATTTCTAACGGGGTTTCTTTGTAAAAGAACAGAAATATTGTGTTTTTTAACAGTTACAGTAATTTCCTGTTATATTACATTTGACATGTAAAATCACAGTTTATTTTGTGAATCAATTGGCATTTTGAAAATACAGAGGAAACCTGTAAAATAAACAGTAAAATACTGTTATGTTACTATTTTTTTACAGTGTGGTCCAGAGGAGTGGGGGGGGGGGGGGGGGGGGGGGGGAGCAGGTTAGAGTTAGCCACACCTCTGCAGCTGAGACAGGAGGCCTGTGGTGGAAGCAGCTGGACGAGGGCTGAACAGACTCTTCTTCTGCTATGCCATTGATTTTGTTGATCTCCCCCCCTCTCTGTTTTCACGCCTCGGCCTCTTTCTCACTCTAGGCTCACGGATTCTTCCGGAGAGCTGTGAACTCCTCCTCTCAGCGGGCCGCTCCAGATCTTCTGGCTCAGAGCTTTTAAAAGCCTCGTGATTGTAGACCAAACCCGGGCCTGGGGATCCACCTGAGACTGAAGGCTGAGTAGGAAACAGTCTGTTGGCTCAGAGCCAAAGAGGAGGGGGCGTAGAGTCACCTGACTACAGTGTGCTCAAATATCCAAACCCATCAGCGCTTAACGTTTGGCAGAGGCAGCAGCGTCTCGTCCTCAGGGCCTCACATCAGACAGACGAGCATCGACATGAGGTTAGACAATCACAGACTGCAGTTCCAATGAAGCTGGGACGCCGAGGAAACAGAAAAACTAAACATGATTGACTAACCCGTGTAAAACTACGAAGATGAGACATTGATGATTGGATATAAAGGGAGCTCCAGCGAAAGGCTCAGTCCTCAAAACAAAGATGAAGAGTGTGAGCAGTCCAACAGATTAATGATGATCACAAACAAGTACGGGTGCAACAAAATTTCTGCCACAAAATTTCGCGAAATAAAAAATGACAAAATAAAATTCAAAGATGCACAAAATAAAAGCACGAAATAAAAAACGCAAAGCACTCGCTTCAGAATGGAGGAAGACGAGGTCGAGGAACTAGCTGACGCTCCTTCGTCAAATAAATCGGTTGTGTGGACCTATTTTGACTTCCCATGTAAAAGACGAGAGAACGGTGAGAAGATTGTGGACAAAACAACAACCGTGTGCAAAATATGCCGCTACAGTTCACCGTATACTGCAGCGAGAACAACTACCAACTACTTTGAACTGGAGACAGGCAGCAACTGTATGTTTGTGTAAGTCTGCATAAAAAACAATATTTGATTTTTGCATCTACTGTTGAGTTGACAGAATTTGATCATACTTGAAGATCAGAAGTATATGCACTGTTATAGGCTAAATATTATAGTTCACAGTTCAGACATTTATAGGTCTAAACTGCAGCTCTGAGGACTGCTATTTGTTTTCCTTTTCATTCAAGAATGTACTTATCCTGATTGTTACGACAACAAAGCACTTTTTACTGAGATTTTATGTTTGGATTTGCACTGTAG
This sequence comes from Scarus forsteni, assembly GCA_036419115.1. Classification (NCBI taxonomy): domain Eukaryota; kingdom Metazoa; phylum Chordata; class Actinopteri; order Labriformes; family Labridae; genus Scarus; species Scarus forsteni. The sequence continues at coordinate 5,875,538 of JAZDUH010000262.1, read as the reverse complement.
TCTAAATAAGTGAAGAAAACTACAATTTAGCTTTTTTTTAAGAGCATTTATTTTGTACTGATGCAGCAATATTTTTGGGGGATTTTCTATAATCTTTATTTTGTATCAGGAGCCCTGTTTCGTATTTTGTACTGTTTCGTGAGTTGACCATTTTGTTACACCTCTAGAAACAAGTACAGGACTTTCTCCATGTCCTCCTGTCCCGGTCTCATGTTTGTGTCTCTACCACAGAATCCCTGGGCCTCATTGGCTCTCTGAAGCGAGCGATGAGGTCTCTGCAGTGCCTGAAGGCAGAGCACAAACTCATAAGGAATGCAAACAAACACATCGAGCGGTGTAATTACCTTCGTTGTCTTTCAGGGTGAAGTTGGGATTAACTGGGAGCTGGGCTGGCAGGGCGAAGGAGAAGCGCTGTCCATTGGCAAAGTCGTCCTTATCCACAGCCGTGACGGTCTGGATCACCTGCAGGTCAGACGACAACACGCCTTCAGTTCAATCGGCCACCACATTATCAGTCCATGCTTTGGTTTCCTTACAGTAGGACAAACTTTCCAGGAGCTACAGGTGGCTCCTTCAGTCTAAAGCTGTTTCAGGATCTTTGTTGAATATGACAGCGGGCCTCGCTCGGCCCGTCAGCAGAGACTAAGGAAACTGAAAAGTGTTTTCTAATGGGCCAAAAGGTCTGATCTCCAAACTGACACATAACAAACAAATGACTGATTTAATAATATTTAAAGATGTATTGTCTGGTTAACAAACAGTTGAGCATGACCAATAACAGTGATTTTTTAAATTAAAATCATTTAAACTGGAGGAGAAACACCTCCACCAAGGCTTTTCCAATATTTTCAGGCCAGTTTTTATCAAACTGTTAAGAAATGCTTAAAAATACAAAGTCAAATTTGGCTTACCACCAAAGTGTAATGGTTTCTCCCTTATGATCAACATTATCTAAAAATGCTGGTGAAGTCTTTTGGAAACTTAAAAATGGGGAAAACTGCTCATCTGTCAATGTAACCAAATTCTTCAGGAACTCCTGGATAAAGACGTCAAAACTCACTGCTCCACACTTTCATCATAAAGCTCTGTTTTCTCTAAATAATCAGACTTTGTGGTGCCAAATTCTTCAAATCCACTCGATGTTTGTTGATTCAGGATCTTAAAATGATTTTAAGAAAGCAAATATGAACTGAATGTCTTTGTTTAACCTGAGCAGGCTGCTCCTTGGATGGCTGTAAATGTGACATTGGGATGTCAAAGCTGACCCACGCTGCATGATGCAATGAATGAGTTCATCAAGCAGAAATCTGTCTGTGGTCCTACACGAGTGAGCCGGGCCAGGGTCAGAGGAGACTGTGAACTTCCACTAAGACCAACAGCTCTCTCTCAAAACGTCCCGTCAGTCCAGGGTGCAAAGATTTGGAAAGGTCTTTGTGCAATATGAACTGGGTCTGTGTAACATAGATCTGTGCAATAGCATTCAGTGCAGTAGGGGTTGGTGCAATAGAAATTGCATTTTCTAATGTTTGATGGACTCTGTGTGATGGGAGGATGTGCAGTATCTATGCTTCTGTTTCTTCTTACTTGTCTACTGTCCTTGGGTTTGTCCTACTGTATTTAGTGTCTTGTATATATATGTTAGCATCAACCTGCCAGGGGGTCTGCAGATGGAAATTAGCCCAAGGCTATAATCTGGCATGTTTACATTTGTAAAAATGTTCATTCATATGTGCTGTTCCCTCTTTGAAATCAATAAATAAATGGGATATGCTATAGAGTTAAACAGCGTTTAGCCCTGAACACACTGGACCGTGGGGAACAGGGACATGAGACGGTAAAACCAGGTCAAAGTCTGCAGCAGAATCTACAGTGTCTCATATTTTGACCTGGTGTGTCAGGATAAGGATCAGGTGTCTCTGTGGCAGGTTTGGGAACAACAAAGCTCACATGTCTGACAAAACCACAGAATGGCCCTTTAATCAGGACTTTGTAAAGTTTAGGGCGATTTGAACTCAAATCAATTCAACAGTTATTATTTTGTCAAACTGTGGATGCTTCATATTGAGAGTTTATCTAACCCACCAATACAGCTGGACTTCCTGTTGTGGGCGTGGCTTAGTGACAGGTCATTCAGTAAGAATGAGGTCTGCTTGACCTTTAACCTGCATGCTGCCCGACAGCCTCTGCTAACAGACCTGCTGGATCTCAGAGCCCTCGGTCATCAGAGGGGAAACTGGCAACCACCGTCCTGGACCAGGACTTGGGCTGTGGTCGAATAGTCGCCTCCTAAGTCCTTTCCTAACCACCTTTCCTTAACCCCGCTACTCTACGTCATCATGTGACGGTGGATGTTACTGCTGCAGTGAAACTACAATTTTCTGAAGATGGACTACAAAAGGCTCATCTTAGAAGAGCTGGTGTATCATGACAATGTTGTTCCTTTAGTAAAAATGAGGTGTGCATAACCGATGTTGAAGTGAGGATGTAAATAAATCTGTCCTCTCATTATCAACATGAACACCAATCAGTGCATGAAAATAAATGAACTGAAGGAAAGAAAGGCACAAACTGTTAAGACCACAATCTAATAGAGTACAAATGATTCATATTGAACCAAGTTTAAAACAGAATCAACATCAAATGTCTCATATCCTGCTCTCTTCAGAGAATCAGACTGCTGGAAAGTTAAGGCAGGTTTTGGTAAACTTTAGAAAGGATGAACAGCAGAGGGAACTCACATGGTCTGAGGGATTTGTGTCATTATTCAGTTAAATCAGTCTGATAACACGCTGTTTATAAAAGCTGCTGCTGCAATGCTCCAGTGTATCCTATGCTAAAGGAAGCATTGAGCCTCCTTTCCTAAGCACTTAGACTAATCCAACAGCTCTGATCATGAACTCCTTCAGATCATTTCACTCTGTTAGGAACCTTCCTGAGCAAAAAGGACTAGGACACAGCCATGCTCTCTGCCTCCCTGGTTTCCTTTACGGTGATAACATGGCTGACATGGCGTTGGTGTCAGCGGCGGGCTGAGCAGAGCTCGATTGCGGTCCCGCCCCGATGGTTCCAGAGTTCAGCTTGTTATGGTTTTGTTTTCCTGCCACTTGATCACTCCTCAAATATCAGGATAATGGGATGTTTTGAAAACCAGAGGAAGAGATTTAATTGGCTGTTAGTCAGAAAATGTCTGCCTGAGGAAATATCAGCGCTCGATGATTTCCAAAGTGGGCGTGCCGGTGTTCTCCGCGGTGTGGTTTTGGTTTTAATGACAGTTTGATGTGTTGCTGCTCGTGTCTGAGAGTTTCATGAGCTTCAGCTCTGCTGCTTGGATTGAAGAGTCAGAGGGAAGGATATCTAATGTTCAAGGTTTAACATTCATGACAGAGAGCTGAGCCAACGTACGTCTAACAGGAGTGTGCTGAAATGTCCTGATTCAGGATCCACCTTTACTTTAACCATCCATGTTCACAGAGCAGTCGGGGCCGCTCATACAGTGGGGCGGGGTAAAGCTGTCATGGGCCCCAGCACTCAAACAATTATTTTAATCCTAAATATTATTTCATAAAGAAGCAGCAAATGTCAACATTTTTTATTATTACTGACTGTTTAAAACCCAGACAGCTTCACTTTAAAATGTTATGAGTCTTTATTTTTGCAATAATCCTGACGTTTCTGGGCTACAGATTTGTAATCTCACTTATTTCACAATCATAAAAAAAATAATTTCTGCAGTGGCCCCAGTCCTGGTCTATAGACAACAATCATCTGGCCAGGCAGGAAGCTTTGAGGGGCCTAATGTGGGCCCCAAGCCAAGATAAAATTAAAAAAAACATAAATGTCCACTGTTGCACTTATAATTTGATGTTCCTGACAAAATGAGTGTTTTTTTCTGTCACTGTGAAACGTGGTTTTCCAGCATCTTAATGCAGCTTTAAACATTTAAAAGTGCTCAACTCGTTCAAGGTAAAACACTTATGAATGTCAGGATCAGCCAAATCAGACAGAGTCAGATGTGAATAATTACTGATGCCCTCGTTGGCCATTTATAGATTTTTGCTAATATTATCATTATTAGAACATTTCATGAAAAGTCTGTCCAGTAAAATAGAGCAATCCAGCTGCAAAGAAAAGACAAATGAGGGTAAGCTAACGGTAGCTACCGCTAGCATGCTAGGTCATTGAGCTCATGACTCATTGATGATGGCATTGTCTGACCAATCAGTAGCCAGCAGTCGGTGACGTCATCTTTTAATATGGACTCAGCTCGCTTGGAACCAGAGTAGGTACTAAAACTAGCTTGTTTTAGGAGGAACCAGGCTAGTGGAAACACACTGCTAATCGAGTAGAGTAGGGCCAAGGCGTGCTAGTGGAAAAGGGACAATATCGTCTTCAAACTGGATCCATTCATTTGTCCAAACCTGTAGTTTTTTATGACCACGCTCTTCTCCAGTAGCGCCCCCTTGTGTTTTTACCCTGAGGGTGTTTGTGTTTGTGTTTGTGTTTGTCATCTTTGTGTTAAATCTTTGGTTCTCAGAGCACTTTCAGTATTTTCTGTCTCAGGCTGAAGTTTTTTATTCTCTGTTTAACTGCTGTGTTTAATTTGAAGGAAAATAAGGAGCTTATCAACACAGGAGAGAATTTCATCTTCAAAATGAAAAATAATCAGAAATGAATTCAAAGAGTGAAAGAAAATAGTAAGAAGATAATGTTTTTGATATCAAAGGGTAAGGATTAATTTAGAGTTTTCCACTGAGCTGTTTCTAAGGTGTTTAAAGTTTAATGTGACGTCCACGGGAGCACCTGAATGATTATAACTATAACATCAAAAACTATGTTACTGTACATACAGTCAAACATTAAACACTCTCATAACAGGCTCACATTAAACTGTTACCAGGTCACTATGATCTGAACATGAAGTCACAGCAAAAGCTTCTTCAACACTAAATAAATTCACATCTGACATCACAGCCAAGCTTCTTTCTGAAGAGCTGAAAAGCATCCAGTTGTGAGAATATGAGTCTGAATGAGCTTTAACTCAAGGTCAGCCTTTTATTTACAACCACATGGAGGACTTAAACACAGAATTTCATCTGCGTGAACTCAAGGCTGCTGAAACGGAGCCACTCCACATCCTTCATTGTGCTTTTCAGTCATGTTTATTCACAGATTTAATCTTTTTACTGGGGCAATAAAACCTGCAGAGCTTAACCCACACCTGCTAACCAATCAGAGAAGCCCTCCACATCCATATGGCAATCAAAGTACATGCAGAGTGTAAAATATTAATGCAGCGCTCATCCTATCATGTTATCATCTGAATGGTGATGTGATCTGCACATCATTATTCCTCACACCCAATCCCCCAGGACCAGAACCCAGAGGCTAGAAAGCAGCTATAGCTCTGCTCTAATGCAAACTTTACTTCAAACTTTTCCCTTGAAACTATTAAAAATGTATGCAGTTGTGTCTTCCAGTCCGCTCAGCCATTTCTGAGCTGCTGATTGCTCTATATCTCAAACCTTTCTTAATTCCAATGAATCGAAGACCACTGAGAGCAAATGGGAATGAGCTTCGATTTGAGCTGTCATGGTACGCTGCTAAGATACTCGTTTTCGAATGAGCGGTGATTAAGCGGCTCTCGCCAAAGCCTTATGAGGCTCTGGCTGTAAGCAGCCCAAAGTGCTGAGGGAAACAATAGTGCAGGGCAGAATCCAGCATATAAATGAAGCTAATGCTAACCTCTTTATTTAAATGAGTGTGCAGGACGGTCCGTCCCTGCACTCCTCTGTCCAACCACCTCTACAGTTTAAGGCACTAATGTTTCCCTTCAATGACAAAGGGCTCATGTCCATGTTGTTCTGCATATACTGCAGGTCTAAACACATTTAAACACATTTATGGTATATTTTTCATCCTGGTTGATTGAACTGCTGATACTGTCTAATTGATCTGATGTGAAGGACATCGTGTTTCATATGAGTTTTAACGTGCAGCGGACTTTTCTTCGGCCGTTATGAGGAGACAGATTCTTCCTCGTCTCTTACCTGGCCCGGCCTTGAGCTCTCACACACAATGACTTCCTCGTCTGTGGCTATTTCTGGAGGGTTGTCGTTCATATCCAGCACCTGGACGGTCACGGGAACATGGCTGAAAAGGCCGGGGTTGTCTGTGGAGAAGAGAGAGAGGAGGCATGAGTCAAAGTCAGCCCTGCTAACAAAGTGGAGCATCAACACTGAGCTTCTAAACTGGGGCACGCTGTGCTCTCTTTGTTAGCCCGCTTATGGGTTTTGTCTTTGGCTGTGCCACAATAAAAACACAGAGGGATGATCGGGAAGGAAATTTTGATCATCTGATCATCCTGCTGCTCCACTTTCTGTTCCCACTTGATGTGCCTGGCTGTGATGAGCACAGGCACACCCCTTACATCAGATGAATATCAGACTGTAGCACAAACATGGAGTCAGTCTGAAGGACATGATTAAACTGAAATGATCAGCCTGATTAAGACCTCATGTTTATGATGGTGTGTGTTTAAATCTCTGCAGAGCTGAAGCCAAGGCTGCAGAATAAAGCTCACGTGACCCAGAGGTGCTGGACTGATGGAGTTTGTTAGTAAAAGGTCTTTATGAACAAACAACACACGACTCATGTCCAATACTGTAGAAAAGGCCCAACCATATTTCTATATATATTGTATTAACGCTGGGTCAAAGTTCACAGATGTGTTTGTTTGATGTACTCCTCCTACCAGAAGGGGGAGCTCAATAATTACTTACCTGTCATGAGAGTCCAGAGGAAAAGTTTGCGGCTCAGCTCACGGGCTTTTTGTGAGTTTCTGTGCGTGCATAAGTAAGTAAGTTACACTCACGTTAGAGTATTTGTAGTTATACTGTACTGTTGAAGTGTTGCCATTAAGATTCAGAGGTGTGATGCTGTAGGAGGAGGGGGAGTCTGAGCAGGTACTGTGTGATGTGTTTGGGTTAATTAGCTGCTTCGTGTTTAGTATGTTCGTCGCCGCTAAATGCTCGCCCCATATGGTGATTCAGGCACAACATAGATGGTCATGCCTGTTTGAGTTGTGCCGCTATGTGTTAATATACTGTTGAGTGTGAATCTTTCCTCTGTATTATCGTCAGAGCAACGAAGCATCAAGTTAACGAAGTTATCGCTATGCTAGCGGCATAACCAGAAGTTAGCCTTTCACAATAAGAGCGCTGTTTAACCCGCTTGTCGTCACGTTTTATTTCTAAATGAATAAGCAGCTTTATAGGTTTATTGTGAGCCTGTTGGCATTCCTGTATGATTGTTAGTCAAACTTATTTTTCAGTTTAATGTCTTTTTTATGTATAATGAGGCTGCATTATCAGATGGATTTCTGACTTATGATTTATTTCTTTGTCTTGTAGAAAACCACACACATCTTAAAACTGCTGGACTTATTATTCAGTAAAGGAGCCTCTGAACTTCAAACTCTGTCATTCTTCATCCTCTGAAAGTGGCCTTAAGCCGACACACCAGCATGAACTTAGTGACCTCATCCTAAACCAACATTTTAAATCTAATAACTCAGACGACTGGAGCTGCCTCTCATTTCTCTGATTTAAGAGAAACACAGATGTCAGGCTTTTATTTTTCTCACTTCATAAATACTTTCAACTACATTCAAGAGCTGGCTTGGAATTAGCCGAATATCATAACAGAACGTTAGCATTAGCACAGCTAGTCCTCTTAACTTAACTACTGCTGCCCTCCTGGTCCAAAGGGGAGCAGTCATGAAGGAGTTCAGCAGGACAGAGATTTTCTTCTGCATGCTCGAACACCGAGAACATCTAATGTGCCTTTAGGAAAAATATTCAGAGCTCTTTATTTTTCTCCAGAACATCTCTGGGTTTGGCTTTTTTTCACGTCTCTGTGGATCGATTCTTCTGAAGTGAAGTCCAACATCAGAGTCAACGAGCACAGGAGGAACATACACATTCAACAGCAGTGCACCTTACTGTTAGTCTGAGCTGCTCTCCTTAAAGGGGCAGCACTGCTGATCTGATACAACCCAACCAAAAAACACTGAACTATCCCTTTAATGTTTCTTTTTCTTTTTCTTTTATTATGCTATTATAGAATACAGTGGGACCTACCAGGTGTTAACAACAACATTTTGTGGTTGTGTGTCTTAAGAATGTGATTGATGATATTCATTATTACAGAGGAAGATGTGGTATAAATTGGATGATAATAAAAGTTGCATTGTTACTGTGACACAGATAATAATAACAATAATTAAGAAGAAGAGAGAGAAAAAAAATACAATTGTCCGACAGTCAGAAAGAACAAAACTAATAATAAAGAAAAGAAAAAACTAAAAACAAAAAAAAAGTTATAAATATAAATCTATCAACATACTATTAAAATGTAACTGGTAGTGCAAAGTAATAGCAAATGAAATAGTAATAATAACCTTAAACAACAACAACAATATCAGTGGTATGGGGAGTGGTGGAGGAGGGGACGGTGATGTTTCCTTTTCTTTAAACACCTGCATTGGTAATGAGGTTATTTATTCTAGACCTTGTAAAATCTCTTAATCAGAGTTTGGATGGTGCTCCTCCATCAGTCTTCCCCTGCTTACTGAACACATTTCCAGTTCCTCCCTCCAGTTGGAGCTCTGGTTGCACTGGGCAGCTCCCAGGTGTGTTTGTTTTCCAGCACAGCAGTGAAAAATAGCATGCACACTCAGCAAAAGCTTCCTGAATATAAAGTACTCATGCAGATGCAGCAGTCTTTCTATTAAATTAATGCTCCAGGTTTTATTTGCTTCAGTTCACCGTGCGCCGTGTTTTTTCTGACATCTCACTGACTGATATCTTCAGTTTGTTCTCTAAATGTTAAAAATAAAAGTGAATTCAAAAGCGTCTGTCGTCTGTTGAGGTCTCTGTAGGACGCCTCCCGTCCCTGAGTCTGTCCTTGTTCATTCAAAGAGCTAAAATTCATCATTCTCCTTTTTGACTTTCTGTTTGGGAGAGGGTCTCCATGCATACTAAGTGGAGGTGCAGAGATAAGAACATTAGCATGCAGCTCCTCCACCGGTTGGCCAGAGATTTGACTAATTGTGATTACAAATTACTGGAGTTACCTGATAGCACTTCTAGAAGTTAGAGCTGATTTAATTAATTCTCAATGTAGAGAAGGACATGAAAACAATTGGGACTAATTTGATTTTGTGGTTAATTATAAGAAAAATACACTGTAACCTCTTTGAATACATTCTTATCAATATGCAAATGATCCCCTGCAGCCCTGTTGTCTCCAGACATACATTGTTAATTTCAGCATTAACTCAGGTATTAGTCTGTGGTTTAATAATGTAGAAGGCTGTGATATTACTGTTAATGAAGAGGGTGAATCATCCCTCCGTAGGAAAGATTCTGCAATAAAGGGTCATAAAGTTAGAACTAAAACATACAGTGAAGCATCATTTCAATACTACGGCCATTAACTGTGGATCAGTCCACCTTAAGACCTGAGAGCACCTACTGTTCATATTTTTAAAAGCAAACTCAAGACCTACCTTTTTAGTTAAGCTTTTATCTGATTATATATATTTATTATTTTTATTATTATTATTGTTATAATTATTATTATTATTATTATTATTTATATATACAATTTAACCCCCTTAAAATGTTTCATTATTCAATTTAGTTCAGATTTATTGTTTGGAATTTTTATTCGTTTATTGATTTTTTTCCCCCTCTATCTTACTTCAGTGCATTTTATCTCATTTTACAATATTATGATTTCAGATTTCATTTTATTTTCCATGTATTTTCTTATAGTATTATTTTTTATTTATTTTAATCTTATTTCTTATCAAGGTGTTTTATTGTTGTTTTAGTCTTAGCTCCAGTGTTTCTTTATTTTTAATGAAAGATGACGTTTCCTCAGTCCTCGTACTTTGTTTTCTGTTAAAATCTCTTCCTCATGGTTTTTATGAGTGTGCTGTTTGTGGATTGCGAGGGTGGGTTCTATTTTTCATTGTATTCCATTCCCTACCTTTTATTATTTCAAGTGAGTTAGCAGTTAGCACTTTAGTCTAAGAAACTGATTGGGCTCCTGAATCCACTTAAATATCCAATCACAAACAAAGTGTAGTCACTTCTGTCCTGTGACCAACATCCCCTGAAACAGTCACGAAAATTCATCCTGAATTTATTGAGTTGTTTTCAAAGATGTGGCAAACTGCCCTTCCTCACAATGTTAACAAGTCCTTTATAAAAGTTCCTCACCAAAATACAAAGATCATGACCAACATTCCCTGAAAATGCAAAGAACATCGGTTGAGTTTTTTTGAGTGTTTAGCTGAAACATTGAAAACTTCCAAAGATTGTCATATTAACAAATTCTTAAAAATAATCCTGGATCTGTGTCTGGATTCACCATCAAACTGAATCACTTCTCCGTCTCACTTTGACCAACACAGCCTGAAAATCTCATCCATATCTTTCATTTAGTTTTGATTCTGTCACAAAGGCCAACATAACCTCCTTGGTGTAGGTGATAAACTGTTCAGACGGTGACTGTGAAGAACGATTTAACCTTTGTACGTATTGTATGAAATCTTTTCATGTATTTGAATATCTCTTTATAACCCTGTCCTAATCTTTAATTGTCCTTGTATTTGAATATCTCTTTGTAATCACTTTGTAATCATGTTTAATAATCATTGTTTAGCTTTTGCATTCTTCTGACACACACACAAACACACACAAACACTACATGGCCTCGTGCAGGCTCCTTCTTATCAACAACCTGGCTCATCCCAAGACGGAGAGGAGCCTGTGTGGAGGTCACTCCATACACACATGTTCTTATCACTCTTATAAAAGAGAGAAGACATTGTATTGCTTCAGTTCAACATTTCATGTTGTAACATGTATGTTGTAGCTCCTTGTCATAACAAGTAAACATCGCCTTGATTGCATCCAGCTGCCTCGTCATCATCTTTATTCTCTATTATGTCAGGTGTGGTATGAACTGGTTTCTGAGCAATCCTGTCAATCCTGACAGTGATGATCAGGATGAACCTTCCTGCTGCTGTGTTGGCTCGCTCACATCCCTGCAGCCTCTGCACTGACCCTACTGACCCGTCTTAAGCTCACACCTGCACCGTGTTAATGTTAGAAAGGCCTGAACCATCACATGCAGCAGCCATCACAGCTCTATTTCTTCTTCAGTACATTTCCATCCTCAGGCTGTGCTACTGAACTGGTTTGGAGCTGCACATAAAAACCATTTACTGCAGTTTTGATGAACCCTTAAGGATCCCAAATATCTTAAATCAAATCAGGAGCAACAGTCCTGCTGCAGTCTGTGATCGAGCCGTCAGAGTAAAACCTCCTACTGCAGATTTTATTCTGTTAGTAAAGCCAGAGAGCGCTTCTCCTTCAAACTGTGAAGTCATTCCCTTTAATGGAACCATCTTTTTGTTGATATTGATTTTGACTCCAGTTTTACACGCTACAGTTTGAACCCGGCCTCGCTCTCTCTGACTATAAGATCCCCTCCAGGTGTCTGGTTACCTCCAACCCTTCTGGCTGGGAACCATAGCAGGGCCATTATATGTTAAACTTCCTCTCTTTAAATCATGCTTTTGTGGCTCAGAGCTGGAGCGGTGATTTGGACGTGTTTGTGATAACGATTTATAACGTCTGCGATTAGCTCGGGGCTAAACAAGACGAGTGTTGGAGAAGCAGCAATCTCTCTAAGTGCCTCTTTCAGGCACATGCATAATAGTATTTCATGTGTTTACTGCACTCCCCAGAGGTGTCAGAACCAGAGAAATCTACCTGGGATATTAAAATATTTATACATCAGCTACTCCAAAGACTCAAATATGCAGTATGTGAATAAGCAGACCCACAAAACTGCTTATTTATCTGCTTTTTATGGAAATAGGATTAGAAATATGAGCATAATGTTGAGCGAGTGCTTAAATCTCATTAACATCAGGATCTCCAACTACATTTAAATTATGACTTCATATCTTTTATGAAGAGTGTCTCAGCATTTTAAAATTAACTGCATGTTTTTACAGACTTATGAAAATGAACAATGTCAATACGCTGAGCAAAGGGAGGCCAAACCCTGCACCTGCTCACACAGAGCAAACACACGAGCAGGTGCAGAGCATCGAGCGTCCTGGTACCTACCAACCTCCGAGGCCATCACAGTGATGTTGTGCCAGGACATCTCCTCCCTGTCCAGAGTCTGGGTCGTCCGGATTAATCCACTGCTTTCATCGATCCTGAAGTACCGCACACCTTCTTCTTTACTGTCCAGGAAATACCTGCAGAGACAGGACAATGTAATCTCACTTTTTAAGGCTTTAAGAGTCACTCATGGAGATGGACATGGTGTAAATGGATGGCTATGACCTTCCAGATGAAAATGACCTTCAGACACAGTGATCGTGTCAACAGGGCACATAGATCTGAATTTAAACGTCAGAAAATGTCCAAAACCTCATTTAACAGGCGGAGACAAGAAACACCTTCATATTCACTGGAATAAGTTCTGCATCACATTAACAGACTGCTCAAATCAATGTGCTGTAAAGAAATGAAAAACAAAAATAAAAAGTCATCAAACTGGAAAAGAGCTAAGAGAACAAGGTTATGGTTATTTTAAAGTGGCCAGAAGGTTTAGGCATTTATTTGTTTGCAAATCAAGGACAAAACTTGTGACTTTCTGCATCTGGTGTAGCTAAACACGAGAAATGCTAACACTGGTCCAATAACACAGCAGTGGATTAGCCATGAAGCTTTACGCTAGGCTAACATTAGCTTAGCTTCTACCTTTGCAGAAACAAAACCAGGCTGAATCTATGAGCTAAAGGGGAACATAAAAAGTCTGCCTTCAGTGATCACTGCTCAGGGCTCTCACACTGAACTTGTTTCTTCCTGTAAGTATGTTGGTGTTGTAATCGATGATTCTCTCTCTTTCTCTGCTCATATTCAGCAGCTTGTTAAAAAGTTAAAACTGAAGTTAGGTTTTAACTTTAGAATTAAGTCTTGTCTCTCCTTAATCCAGAAAAAAGCTGGTTTCTGCTACATTTATGTCTGTGTTGGACTGTGGTGATGTTTTGTTCATGCATGCCTCCTCTAATAGCTTACATTCTCTGGATACTGTGTATCATGGAGCTCTGAGCTTCATCACTGGTTTTAAATCTCTTACTCATCACTGTTTGCTGTATGCTCGTGTTGGATGGTCTTTGTCTGCACACAGACTCAATCACTGTCTTATTTATAAATGTATTCTTGGTCTGCTTCCATCCTACCTGCTGACCTACATCAGTCAGAAGAGTATCTTATAATCTTCAGGATCTTTTCCTATTGTCTGTTCCCAAAGTAAGAACTGAGCTGAAAAAAAGGCGTTCAGGTTTGCAGCTCCACATGATTGGAATGATCTACAAAAAGACCTGAAACTAAAAGATCTGGTGTCACAAGATACTTTTAAGACAATGTTGAGCAACTTGGAGGAGAACACATCTGGCTGCAGATGTTTTCACTAACTTTATCCTTCTCCTGTGGACAATCCAAGCAAAATAAGCTGTCTGAAAATGTGACTTCTCTTCCTTAATGTGTTGAATTCTTGTTTTTTGTGTTTGCTGGCTGCATGTGTTTGTGTATAACTGTTGAATGTGCTGCTGTCTTGGCCAGGACACTCTTGTAAAAGAGATTTTTAATCTCAAGATTTTTAATCTTTCCTGGTAAGTAAATAAATAAATAAATAAATCAAAATAAATAAAACAGACAGTTACAAACAGAATGGTGTTCGGGCTCTATACTCCTCAAAAAGAGTTTGGAAATATCACCGTAGAATAAATGAATAACCGGTTAGAGCACGTCGCTGCTATCACAGAGTAAAGCAGGCGACATCGATAAAGTTTAAGCATTAATAATCACGATCCCCTCCCCTGGTCTGGCTCTCAAATGAAGCGCTCCCTGGTACTTTAGAGTCAGTCATGACAGAATCTTCTGAAAACCTCTCTCTGTGTCAGGAGCCGTTAGCCTCGCTGTGCACTGAACACAAAGACAGAGTTACAGAGTTTATCATGGGTGAGCACAGAAACAGCAGCTCCTCTCTCCACCTGGAGCCTGGCTGCTCCTCCATCCTCCTGATGATGATGTCCACCACCATTAATGCCCGATTGCTTTATTTCTGTATAATGAACAGCTGGATGCTCACAGGTTTACCCAGTGTCATGATTTATTAAACGTGCCTCCGTAAGAGAGCATGAAGGCTTTAAGGCGAGTGCTAAGCATCAGTTTGTGAAGCAGTGACACAGGTCAGGCTGTCTGTTACTTACTCTGGTGATTAACGAGCTAAAAGACGTGAGTGAGACTGCAGCTGATTGTCCAAGAACACCTGTAACAGGTTCAAACTCAGGTGAGGAGAGCGCTGTCACCACAGCCCGAGAAAGTGTTAGCAAGATCTGAAGAGCAAAGCGAACAAATCTGATGTCTCTGTGAGCTGGATAAAACTGTGGTCTGTTCTTGACCATCGCCCATATGTCTGTGGTTAACCGCCCTTCATAGAGACTATAGAGACTGACCTTTAACCCTGCTCAAACATCCCATCAGCTGCTGACTTCAGCCATCAGAGTTATTATCATAAGGCTAAAGTTCTCCACTTGTTTACCATGAATATAACATCAACAGAACAGCTGTTAGCATGTCGCGGTGTTTCTTTCCTTTAGTGTTCGTCTGATTCATTTAAATCAGTCTTCCATATTTCTCATTGGTCCACCTGGAAAGAGCCCATAGACAGAGTTTGGGGAGGACAGAGCCTTTCAGAAGTTTATCTGGCAGGTGATTGGACGATCGCTCCATCAGTCACTCCAGAATAAGCCAATCAGATGATGATGAAGGCAGGAGCTCCTGATGGTTGTGTTGCTGGCGGCAGGCTGATCAAACACGCTAACACTGATCCTCACGCTTCCCTCTGTTTGGCTTTTCTCCGGGTTCATGCTGATGTCATGGAGTACTCCCCGCGGCCTCGTCTCCACTGGCTCCACATGGGACTGATGTGTGGAGGAGGAAGTCTTTCATATGCAGATCTCCTTCTTGTTTGCTTTAAATCTTTGACTGAGTCTGAAGACTGAAGCATGAATCAAAGACTCATTCTCATCCTCGTTTGAAATCGTCCATCATTCATCGAGAACCGCGGACGGCTGCGTAAACGAACGGGACAGTAGTCACTGCTTAACGGGTCAAAGACGATGTGTAGAAGCTTTGAGCCGGTGTAGGTACCAGATCTGCTCGGGGCCCTGCGCCTATCAATGACGTCACGCTGTGCTCGGTTAAAAGACCGTCACGGTTTACTTCATTTCTGTGTTCGTTCAATTCACCTCGAACCTCTGGCCGTTTTTGAATTTGCATGCTATACTAGCAGTGCGTACTGAAGAGCGAAGCTTCAACAACCGGAGCACACGAACATAAATATATGAGACACTACTTGTTATCTTTACCTTTTCAACACGTAATAGTGTGTAATAAGTTGTAAAATTGTAAAAAGGTCAGTTGTGGTTGTTTTTCCGTTAGCGGTTCGTAACAGCCGGACGCTGGTGTTACGTCCGTCTGTGGCATTATTAGCATAAACCACAGACAAGTCTTGCATTTTACCGTTATGTTTTGTATTTCTCCTCTGAAGTACCTTAAATTTTCTGCTTCTTCTCATTCTTAATACTGTATTGTGCGTGTGATGTTTATTCTTGAACTGTTTTTTCTTTCTAGTGGCCCTAATACGCCGTCGTACGCCGTCACACAAACATCACTGAAATAATACCTATTCTAAACCTACTCTGAACCAATCACCATCTTCTACCTCATTTTGCCTTTTTCTAGCCAATCATACAGCGTGACATCATTGATAGGCGCAGGGCCCTGAGCAGATCTGGTACCTACACCGGCATTTCAGTGTCTTCTTTAGATTAGGAGGGGGCGGAGCTAAGAGCAGGATGACTGCTCATACAGAGATTAGCAAAGATGCTAACAGCTGAGGGAGGTTCATCAGGTCTGGACCACATTTCTTTATTTAACCAAAGACAAACTAAACTGAAGCATTTCTCTATTAGAGGATCTTTTCACTCCATTTCAGACATGTTTTCAGAGATTGTTCCACAAGATGGCCGACAGTTTGTGTTTCACACAGCAGCAGCAGGTCCCCGCCCACTTCATCATCTGATTGGCCCCTAATGAACGTGATTGACAGAATGATCATCCAATCACCTGCTGTGTAGCTTTTGAATGGTTATACCCTCCCCAAACACATCTCATCACTGGACCAGTGATACATATGAAGCAGTCCATCTGGTTTGTCAGGTTAGATCAGCCAATCACATGGCCGTAACTCAATAAGGATACTAATGATCAGAATAGGAAGGAAATGTGACTGAAGTGAATATGGAAGTGAGGTGGATGTTTGTCCCAGATGAACCAGTCTGATTATGGAAGAAAATGTTAAACTACAATTTCAATGCATAGCCTTCTCCTGGGAGAGTGGTCTGAAAAAGAGGGAATATCCAGTAAGCTGCAGTTTTTTTGTGTGTGCAACAGCTTTCTTGTTGATACCAGAGGTCAGAAGAAAAGGTTAACCAAGGTCATTGTCCTCCATTTCAATCCACCCAGCACCACTGCTTACTATTTTTGACATTTAGGCCTTTTAGTTCAACAAAAAACTGCATTCCATATGTTTTAATGGGAAACCAAAACTTAAAATTTAATTAAATATTCTACACTATGAGGAAGAAAAGCTGTTAAATTTGGTCTTTTTAGCTCACACTCGTGGCAATCCCAGGTTGATTTGTAGCAGAAACTAAGGTCACTTTTAACAGCTTTTCTGTCCATGACAACAAAAAAGATGGTTCAGGATTTCATAAATTCCCCTGATAAAGAGCAGTTTGTTTCACATTCCAGCTCTAAACCATAGAAACATCTGAGGTAAGACGGAGCAGTGATCACATTGAGGAGCAGCCTCAGAGCTCGGAGGCCTGCTGCAGACCCTCAGACTCCGACCATGATGCAGCAGCAGCTCACGGCTGCCTCTCATTCACATCAGCGATACATCATCTCCGGAGGAGCCTCGTGTTTACAGGCCCTTCATCATCTCACGCTCGGCCACAGAGGGAATTCAAATTAAAAGAAGCAGAGCCGAGTTGCTGTGCTGCGATGCTCTGAAAGCAGGCACCTGTGCCGAGCGAGGGCCGGGATTAGTCCACAGCCCGGGGGTAATATCAATCTTCCTTCGACAGTAGGCGAGCATGTGTTTAGAGTGCATACAAATGCGCTAAGCAGTTGTAGTGCCGCAGGTTACCTTCTCAGGTCTGCAGACAAAATAACCATCAATCTAACGATGCCAAACGTGTGATTCATTATGCATATGGCTCATTTTCTCCTGGAATGTGAAACGCTGAGGGCTAACGTAGCATCAGGGACAAACAGGAGGCTCTTAAACATGCAGACCATTTTTATTCAAGAGTCTTCAAGATTTACTGAAATAATTGTGCATATCATTCAGAATAATAAGTGTTTTTAACATCCATTCAGTTTAAAATGAGTGTTTAAGATGAAAAGAATCGACGAGCTAACAATAAATAACTTAATATCAGACCTTATGCTAATGCTAATTGGCACTTTCTCAACATCCAGTTTCGACTTATCTATTGTCAGTAATTATAAAAAAATGCTGTCATATTCTTTGGCAATCTTTCAGCTATAATGAATAACATACAAAAACAGTGTTCTGACTAATGACTGAGTAGTGTTCAGTGTTTATGAGTTACAGAGACGGACAGAGCTGGTCCCAAAGCCTTGGTTTCCTAACCTGGGAGGCACCAGAGTAATTCATAAAAAGTAAAATATATTTATACTTTCAGAAGCTTACTGGACACATGGTTAAACATTTCATGAAACAAACAACAAAATATGTCAGAAGTGGAGCAAAAATATCCTCTATTAAGAGAAGTGTTTTGCATGTTTTTTTTTATTTGATATAGAAACATGGTTGTTAGCATCTAAGCTAATCTGTACGAGCAGTCACTTCCTGCTGTCATCTCACCCACAGCTCCGCCTCTTCCTGCTCTGAAGGCCTCTGATTGGACCGTGCTGCTTTGGACACTCACATTCATGTGGATTGGAACTTGTTAACATGGATCTGTCTAATAACTGACATTAAGTCATGCTGATCCAGCTACACTGCAAGGTTAGCACCAGAGGGTACTAGGGCTGGGTATTTCCAGCAACCCCACGATACGATACGTATCCTGATACTGAGGCCACGATACGATACGTATCCCGATACTGAGGCCACGATACGATACGTATCCTGATACTGAGGCCACAATACGATACGTATCCCGATACTGAGGCCCGCGATACGATATGTATCCCGATACTGAGGCCACGATACGATACGTATCCCGATACTGAGGCCACGATACGATACGTATCCCGATACTGAGGCCACGATACGATACGTATCCCGATACATGTAAATTGTGAACACTGACTGCGCTTTAAACAGAGTTCACAGCAAGTTTTGTTTTTATTACAAGAAGACAAAGAACAAGCATGAGTTTTAAATGATTCTTCAACTTAAGAACTTTAAATCAGGTCCCCAAAGATCATAGATACCTAAGTTTAACTTTGGAACATGTGTGCGTCTGTGTGGATCATGTAGCTTGGTTTCTACTTTGAACTGTGCCATTGCACATATTACCAAAAGTGTATTTACAGCAACCGTCTAAACACTGAGGCTGTATCGATACACATATCCCGAAGATGTGCATCAGGATATTTTGCTGTATCGATATTTTGAGCACAGGCCTAGAGGGTACTTAGTTCTGAGGTGGGAGGAGGCCAGGTACACTCTGGGCCAGTCGCCAACCAAACACAAGGCTGTCATATAGACCTAAACCTTTAACACACTCTGAGAGCTGTAGCTAACCTCAGTGTTCAGAACTGTCCAGAGTAGCACCTTTCATTCTGTAGTGTAAATACACTGGATTAAAAACAACAATAAACCTTATATTCTATGTTTCTTTTTCTCTACAGAAACGCTGGCTGTCAAAAAAGCAACATTTTTGAAATGATTAAGACAACAAGCAAACAGTATTGACAAAGTTTCGACACCACAGCACCAAACCATCCATTACTGAGCAGCTTCTGTTCTTTAAACGATCAAAAATTAAACTGCACAAAGACTCTGGCATTATTCCTCCACTTATCTACACTCTGAAAGAATGCTCTGCCACTCTGCTCAAGGCAAATAAAAAAAGCTAAATATTAATATTTCATTCTCTGCACACTCTCAGCTTCAAGAGCATGGATATTAAAGGTGAAACTGTGTCTAAGAGATGTGCAGATTAGACTTTTAGCTAAACAAACATGTTTTAGAGGCAGAAATAATCTTGTCAAACATCACTTGGTAAATCTGAAGCAGCGCTGAGAGAATCTTCAGGTAAAACTGCCATAAAACAAACTGATCAAAGAGGAGAAGCTGACAACACACATCCAAACATTAGTTTTCTCATTACCCAAAACTTGCAGAGCATACGCTTTACCAGCTGAGCCAATCTGAACAAATGTGGTAACACGGCTTTTTTCTTTTTTTTTCTTAAAAGAAATGCTCAGAATTCTCGTCAGCGAAGCCCGGGACGTTTCTAATTAAAACACTTTTCACGGCTTGAATTTTTGGCAGCCAATTAGTTGACAAAGTGACAGAGTTCACAGGCTGTCACTCAGATTTGAAGAAGCAATAAGCCTCAAAATAAGCCTCGTAATATTAGCAACCTCCCCAATTAGCCTTTGCTGCTGCCGTGTGTTTGTCTGATAAACAAAGAGCGCACACGGAGCTCTTCAGCTGCTCTGGAATCATCTCTGCAGGCTGTTTGTGCACTTCATCTCTTACCTGACGGGGCTGTTCCTGCTGTCTGGATCTCGAGCCAACACCGTCCCAACTTCTGTGCCACTCGGAGCATTCTCATATACATCCAAAATATAATGGTCCACGGAAAAGACCGGAGCCTCGTCCACATCCCCAACCGTGATTTTAAGGGTGGCTGTGTCTTTAAAAGATCCAAGGTAGGAATAACGAGGATCCACGTGTGTGTTGACGCCCTCGATATGGAGCGTGTAGGTCTTCTTCCTCTCGTAGTTCAGAGGCTGTGGACAAAAGACACCGAATGAGAGTAAGGTTAGAAACCAGGGTAATCCATTGTCATCACTGTGATGAATGAAAAAGGACAACCAGAGAAAAATTCACTGCTCAACACTTCTGCTTTAGACATAGCTGTCATTAAAATAACTCTCTCTCAAATGTATTTTCTTAACCATATTTAGAATCTCTGTTACAGGCAAACCTTAAATTTGGTAGGTGGTAAAGAATGATTTTGAAGGGTCAAAAGTTTGGTACTTCTGGATGAACAGTTTTTTTTATTTTTGTTTCATTCCATTTATTTTGAACCTTTGCAGGATGTCATTTAAAATCATATTCCTACACTAAATATGCATATTTGTTCAGTTTTTGTGGGAACTGTGACCTGATGATTTAGATATTTGAATCATGTTAATCTTCACTCTGCCCTCGAGCAACGCAGCACGATGCAGCACAACATTTTTTTTGCCTTGATGCTCCGTCTGTATTTGCCTTTACCTTTTTGACACAGAGTGAGTAAAGACAGTTTCTGACGCGATTCTGATTCTTGATTTTATTTGACTTTTCTCACTTGTTAGAGTTTATCTGTTTAAAATGGTGACAATAGTGGAGTCATCAATTTATATGAGTAAAATGATTTACTTTCACTTTTCTCAGAGGGAGAGCCGTTTGTTTATGAGCCTTTAAACCACCTTATCTCAATGCACACCTGACTGAGCTGTTTATTAAAAGTCCATCTCTAACCGATGCAACGTGGCTGCTGATGCTCACTCTTAGTTAGGCCGGACCTGTTCTTCTCTGCTGCTCCGTCATTGGTGGATTGCCAGCTTTTAAACCGTATTATTACTCCACCAGCTTTTACCTCTCCCTGCAGGCGGCTTTGTGCGAGGACGATACATCAGTATCCACAAGGGCTTTAAGATGATGTATAAAACGTCCTCATCAGAATCTGCTTTACAGCGATGCTTGTTAAAAACAGCACACAGTGAAGCGTTCAGCCCAATCAAAGGCAGATCTACAGCCTCCACTCTCACATACAGACTCATTCCTGGCTGAACACAGCGTGCTTTACCTTCTTCAGCGTGATGATCCCCTCCCTGGTGTCCCTGTCGGTGGATATGGCGAACATGTTGGCCCCCTCCGAGTTAATGATGCTGTACTTGATGTCGGCGTTGACGCCCAGGTCCTCGTCGTTGGCTTTGATCTTCCCCACCGGCTTCCCCACTTGAGCTGATTCAGGGACGTACAGCTGGTAGTTTTCTGAGGAGGAAATTTATGTGCATTTGTTAAAAAAAGAAACAGAAAGTGCAACAAAATGAGAGCCAAACAGGAGCTGATGTGCCCCTCGTCAGTGTCTCACTCTGCTCTTTTAAAAAGGCTTAGCCCAGCAGTTTGATTCTGTCACCAGCAGCTCCTGAGGGAATGTCATTAAAAATACTCCGCACTGCTTCAAATGACGGTAAATGTTAAACGGAGGTTGATAGCACCGCACTGAGGCAGACTATTATTCAGGGAGGCTTATTGGTTTGGAAATAGTTTGTCCCTGAAGCACAAAAACACAAACGCTCGCAGGCTTGTGCTTGATCTGGCACATTCAAAGACAAAAACACAAGTTTGTAATTTTCTACGAGTATCATTGAAGTGGGTACAAATCTAACTTTAAAAAAGAAAGTTTTGGCTTTTGCCAAAAGGTAACATTGCAGTGCAGCTGGATCTGCCTGGGTGAATGTCTCTGTTCACGCAGATTGATCTTGCCAAGATACAACTG
Source organism: Scarus forsteni (assembly GCA_036419115.1). Lineage (NCBI taxonomy): Eukaryota > Metazoa > Chordata > Actinopteri > Labriformes > Labridae > Scarus > Scarus forsteni. Next base: position 5,853,556 of record JAZDUH010000262.1, on the reverse strand, counting down.
ATAACAACTGTGGACGGCCCAAAGTGGGACAGTCCAATCAGCTTCCTTCAGAGCAGGAAGAGGTGGAGCTATGAGGGAGCTGACAGGAAGTGACTGCTCATACATAGCCTAGCATAGATGCTAACAGCTGCAGGAGCAGTTTACCGTATTAAATGAAAAACAAATATCAACAAATCACAAACTGATTGATAGGAATGATAATTTCACACCCGTCTACTACATCATCCGATTGGCCTATAATGAATATGACTGACTGGACAATCGTCGAATCACCTGCAGCATTTGTTTCTGAAAGTTTCTGCCCTCCCCCAACACTCCATCCCCTAGATGGACTAGCAAAATATATTTCATATTATATAAAATGTTTTGTTGTGTTAGCATAGATATGCTATTTATTGGAAGTTTTACAGCTGAGCCTTGATAAGGTCCAAAGTCTGTTTATGAACAACCAAAGTTACACTTTTAGATTATGATACTGTGGCTGTTCATTAATAAAATGCATATTTTTAAAGCTTTATATTTTACATAACATTCTCTTGATATGAATGTTTAGTAAAACATTGTCTTTCTCTTTTGGTTGAGAAAGCAAGAGTACCAAACAGTAAACAATATTATAATGGTTTATCAGGTAGCTATAAACTCAATCAAGCCTTTGTTAACTTCAGCTTTACAAGTCTTAAATTATTAAAAAATTAACTTTTAATTTTGTATAATCACTGCAGAACATAAACATTACTTTATATATTGTACAATGATGAACAGATGGCTGGAATAAAGATACCATGTCTGGTAAGAGCATATAAAAATTAAATAAAGAAAAATAAAAAAACTCCAGTTTCCTAACACTGGTTTGTTGCATCTATCGTCTGTGTCAGTACCTGGGGTCAGGTGGATGATTGACTCTGTAAGTGTGAATTACAGGCTCAGAGTTCAAAGTTCACAGTTAAAGATGGAACAGTGACTTCTATGGATTTGACTTTTTTAAACATAATTTTCACTTTTTTGACCCCAGACTCTTTTATATCTTAGACAAAGTTTTAAGGATTTGACTCCATCCAGAGCAGAAGAAGCTCCGCCCCTCCTAAATGCTGCTGACACCGACAGGTTAACTGTGCTGCACTCACTCTGGGGAAACTTGGGCGGGTTGTCGTTGATGTCTGTCAGGGTGATGTTGATGGTGGTGGAGCCGGAGAGGCCTCCGACCTGGCCTGCCATGTCTTTGGCTTGGATAACGACGGTGTAGTGCTCCCTGGCCTCCCGGTCCATGTTCGATAAGGCAGTCCTGATGATACCTGCAGCAGAGGAGGACAGAAACAGTCAGAGCTCCAACCATCAGTCCTCAACATGCTGATCAATTCAACAGACCCACCACCAGCTAATCAACGAGAGGCTGTCCAAACAAAAGGTGTTAAATCCAGAGGTGAGCTCTGACGGAGAAGACCCCATCACCTTTAGGAGGCCCTGCCCGAGGACCTGAGGCTGCAGAGGGAGTCAATACTCCAAATTTATTATTAGGAGACAGACTTAGAAGAGCTTTAAGATCAGCAAAACCTGAAAATGAATCCTGAGATGACACAGAGCCAGAGGAGAGGAGTGATCGTACAAGTCCACACTGAAGATCCTGTACACGTAATTTAATCACTGGCTTTGCAAAACAGGAGAAAGAAATTATTCACAGAAGAATGCCACACAAAAATAAGTCTAAAACACACTCATGCCTGAGACCGGAGGACAGTTTACATCTCGGTGCCCAGCTGTTTGACCTGCTGCCCTCTGGCAGACGCTACAGGTGCATCAGAGCAAAGACAAACAGACTGAGAAACAGCTTCTTCCCGAGAGCCACCACCACCCTGAACTCGGATAAACGACTCCGGTCATCAGCGTAATGCAAAATGTGCAATATCTATATCACTGCCACTAAAAAGTAGCAGCAACCAGCTACCTCGACACTTATATTTATTGAACAACTTCATATGCAATACAATTATATGTGACATTTACTCATATGTACATACCATCCACCATTTGTGCTAAAATTAATACATATTCTACTGTGCAATACAAGAAATACATATCCTAGTGTCTGTGCAATAAATATCTACAGCCTGTTCAATACTATGTAAACAACATAGAAATACTGAGAACTAAGAATGGGACTATTTTCATTGTCATCTACCTCATATTGTACACTGAGCCTCAGCTGTGCTGTGCACAAGTCTGTGTCTCATCTTGTACATATCTTGTATATTTAAAGCCTCCTCGCAACTTGTTAATTTTTTCTTTTGTACTAATGCTATTTTTTGAAGCCTATACTTTTTTAACTTAACTAACTATTGCACTGAAAGGAGAAGCTCTCCAATCTCATTGTACATTCTGTATTATGACAATAAAGGCCATTCTGATTCTGAAAATGAAAGTTCTGAAAGAAAGTTCTGAAATTTTCTCTGAATTGTACTTTAGACCCAACATAGCTCCAGTCAGGTTAATTCTGCACTCTAAAATGTAACAGCTGTTCTTACTTAATATGCATTTGTGCACTTCACTTAAATCTTAATTACCTGTTTATTCAACTCAATCAATATGAGTTACAAACCCATTTAGCTTGGAAAAAAAAACACAACTTAATTCCTGTGTGTAAGCTGAACTCAAAACTTTTTATCACAGTGACTGAACTCTGAGTTCAGGACTGAACATGTGCAGTAAACCAGGCTGGAGACCACTGTAGACTGATTTAATGTTGGAGGAAGCAGAATTTCTCTGAGTCTAAAGGTGTGTTATTTAACACATCTGCATGAAGCTACAACGGAAGTGAAACTTCTTTTTTTGGTGTCTTGCATTAGTCCACGACAAGCTGACAGACTCCATTCTTTCAAAGATGTTTGAACCATATGACGACTTTTTGAATTGACGTGGTTAAAAATAAATGATAGGTTCTTGCATACTAACCATCCTTTGGTGTGTTCACACTAATATGAGGCATCACTGGTGCAGCTGGATAGTAAGTTTGGTTGGTGATCAGGAGGTTGCAGGTTCGAGTCCAGATCTGGGCAACAAATGGTGATAAGTTTTTAGGCAAAACACTTTAACAAAAGTTGTTCTCATTGCTGTGTCAGTGGTGCGTAAACAAGCATGAACGGTTTGAATATGTGAGCTTATACACGTAGATAACTAACATACAGCTTTAAGATATCTTTCTTTAACCAAGGTAAAGTACAACAGGGCTCCGAGTACACAAAGCAAGTAAATATAAAGTAAATGCAGTCTAAGACCATTAATCAGCTTTACTTGCATATTTTAAGGCAATCAGTTTCTAATTATTTTTAAATATATATGTCTATTTACAGCCCGGTGCTCTAAGACGTGTCTGAATAATATAAATTTGCTCTAGTTTTAATTGTCTTGTTCCTGAAGTTGAGTATCCAGGCCAGTCCAGCCCTGTCCAACCCGACCACCAAGCTAAGGAATAGCATTTATAGATGACCTATTTTGATGCTATAAACTCATCTTAAAGTGTGTATTTCCATCAGGCAGATATCTAAAAGGGAGACTTTTTTGTAATTACTTAGAAACTCCTCACAGCATCTTTAAGTAAGGCCTTCTTGTTAGATTTTAGAGTGTGGACTGATAAATGGACTTGAGCTTATGTGGTGCTGTGAGAGCTGTAACTGCCCACAGAAATGTCTCAGCACTCTCTGGCTGCTGTCCCTGATTCAGTCAAACCTCTAAAACTCTTAAATCAATGAAATCATGAGTATTTTATTAAAGCAGAAAAGACCTGAAATAATGTGAAGATTGTGTCAGAGGGAATCGCTGAGGCCGGTAAAGATGAAACTACTCTCTGTAAATAAACGGCCTTTGTATGTCTCTCTCCTCCACCATCTTTAGTTATGCTGCTCTCATAAAGACTAACACCATAAAACATGCTCTCCTTTCATCTTAGCTTCTCCTCGTCCCTCTCTGTCAAGGTTTGCCTTTCCTCTCTTCGTACTTTATTGAAAATGACTATGCAACCTTGAATCGGGGCAGAATACAACTTTCTGAGGCACCCACTCCATCTCATTTATTACTACAATAACACAGAAAACACAGCCATGAACTTTCACAAAGCTAACTCTGTGAAATATGAGTGCAGCTCTGCCCACAGCAGAGGAGCCGAGCACAGCTGAACCACAACAGCAACCAAACCAAAAGCCCGTTTGCCTCCCTTGTTGCTGGGCGCCGGGTGATTTACTGAGTGTAATAGCCGATTGTGTGTCTGCGTGGACCTTAAGGTGTTCACATTAGTTTGTGTCTCTGCCTGAGGGCTAATTCTCCATCCTACCTCCTGGAAACACATCAGCACCTGCAGTCTGATCTAATATGGTCTCCCAGTTACACCAGTGCTTGTATAAATCTGCCCCCCCACAGCCAACACCCTCCAGCCAGCACTGAACCGACGTCCTCATGAACTTATGAACCTGCAGTAATGCACCACGATCGAGCAAAGCAGCCGACCTGAGGGCAATGGGTCGGTGCTGATCATGGAGGTAAATGGACTGACTGCTGCTGCTTATGTTGTAAGTGGACATCATGACATGAGGCTTTTTGGGTGATGAATCATGGCATCGTTTACACCGTTTAAACTCTGCAAAGACACTTCTTTTTTTACTGAGCTCATAGGAAGCAAAGCATCTGTACTGAAACCAAAGCCTGTCCATGTTTTCTTAATCAGAGGGTAAACCGTGTATGCCAGGTGTGAGCCGGACTGTAGACCTGGATTAATCAGAGAAGACTCACAAGCACACGTCTAGATTAGAGACCAAGGCCCTGCCCACATGGAGACAAAAGTACTTCATTTTTAAAAAACTTCTGCAGTCACGCCTAAATTCATATCAATGGTCTCAGGAGAGACTCATCACCTCAGCATGCTAAGGTCGGTGATTATGTTGGTAATACATATGAATGGGGCCAATTACCTACAAGCTAAGCTAACAACATCAAGCCTGCTTAATCTTGCTTTGAAATAAACTGACTCACCCAACAAGGTGCTTCACAGTATTTTACCATTAATGAGATAAAAGGGAGAAAAGCTGTTAAAAGTGCTGATAGCCTCTTGGTGACAAATGTATTTCCAAATACACATAGCATGTTTGGATATCTACGCATAAGTCATTCATTATATAGTTTGGCTGGATGTGCCAGTTTCTCCAACACAGCCTTTATGTATTTTAATACTGTGTTATCAAACAAAACACCACCATACATGCTGCTCCAACGAGATGCTACGTGTCCACTGTGCTTCTTTACATCCAGGTGGTAGAGCTGAGAAATCAGGACTCTACAGCAAAACTAGCCATGAGGCTAATGGGATTCATTTAACAGTTATATACTTTTATTAGTTACACTGATTTGCCAAATGTGTATCTAAAATAAACTCTGCAGAGTAAATAGTAAATTATGCTAAATGAGCGGTCGTTAGCAAAGCTGCTGGTGAGGGTGTTTTGATTTTTATAAAAAAGTGTGTTAGCATGCAACCATCTTAGCATGCTATGTGCAGAGAAGCTGCTAACTATACAAATGAATGGGGTAAGTTAGCCACAAGCTAAGAGGTTAGCAGTGTCCAGCCCTTGGTTTATTTGCTCCACTGTTAAGAGAAAAGTTGTTTAAAAGTGCTGCTGCCCTCTTGAGGACTGGTTCAGCCTCATCGACCGTATTTCATCTTCCATACTTAAAGTGTACACATGGATATTTAGCCACAGCCGGTCATTCAAACACTCAGATGACAGTTTTTGTGCTATATCACCTCTCCATACCAGATCATATCATAACTGCATTAAAGGCAAAAATAAAACAATGAATGAAGACATGAAAAGAAAAACACTGTTATGATATTAGTGTTTTATTACCCCTTACATTTGGTTCTTGTTTTTTAATTCTTATGGTTGCTCTGTAGTTAATATTCAATAATTATATTATTATTATTGAACATTTATTTACACAGTTACAGTTGAAGGAAGTCTCTGTACTTTACTGTGCATCTTTACATAACATTTTGACTCTTTGAGTTTAAGCATTTCCATGTTTTTCAATTAAAAAAACAGTAAAAGACATGAACCAACATCTCAACAAACTCAACTTTAGTTCTGCTGCACTTTTCATAAATTAAAATGCAGCCCAAAGTACTTTACAATCAAATGATAGACAAAAAGGAAGAAACTGCCTGAGACCAAAAAAAGGGGGAAAAGAAATGAAAGGAATATGAATGAATAGAAGCACAACAGAAGAAAAGAGATTTTTAAGACAATGAACTATTAAAATGGAAAAGCAGAATAACAGGAGTTGCAAATAAAACAGAATTAAATCAGCCAAATTTGTGATAAAACACTTCCAACACTAATTTAAACCAAGGATGAGTTTGAATTAAAGCAAATTAAACTGATGACTAGTGTTACTGAAACAAACCAACAAGATTAAAAAGATGGGTCCATTTTGAAGAGTTTAACATTTAGACATATCTCTGCCTTAAAACAGCCTTCATTAATATAAATAACATTATTTTACACCTATATTAGCTTTCTGAATATATATCACTAAACACTTAACATGTTTCCAGCCCTGATTAACTTTAATTCAACATTGAAATAAATAAATAAATAAAACCTGAAGCCGGCTGCATCACCTGCTGTGGTCGTGTTAGTAAACCCAGGAAAACTCTATAAATAGGAGGATTACACAACATCTAATCCACTCACACATGGGCTTTCCTGTCGCCCTGGTCACGGTGTCTAAAGTTCATTTACAGCTCAGTTCTCATTTCCAATCGTGACAGCTTCAATTTTGCAAAAGGAAAATCATTTTAAAGTGAATTAGTGCAGTTTTATGATTCCCTTATTTCACTGAGGAGACAGCTATAGCGGCGTGGTACAATAGGCCATTTCCCTCTCCCCTCTGCCAGACTCTATAGACAGAAACTAATCCACTCGCCTCGGGCAGAATAATCATTAAAGTGGGTCAAGGAGCGAGGCAGCCAGCGGTATTAAGAAGTGGGCGATCTAAGGTCACTCATCATCTGTCACACTGGAGCATGGCTGTAGGTCTGTAGGCTGAATGTAGACCTGGACTCAACAGAAGGGACATGATGTTAGAAATATAATGAATCGAAGGAGAGGAGGAGTCAAACGTTCATGTCAAACAAGTCTGAGGAGAAGCTGGTTTGAATATATATTTTGGTATTTTGATAATTTGGGCATCATTTATTTAACCTGACAACCCAGATGGACAGCTCCATATATCTGCCACAGAAATATTTCACTGGTCCATCTGGGTAGGAGCCCTTTAAATTTGTTTTCAGGGGCAGAACGTTTAAAAAAACACAAGCTTGTGATTGGACAATCGTTTGGCTCGTCACATTCATCACAGACCAATCCACATCAAGCAGGGTTGCCTCCTGTAATGTAGCATACATAGTGGCTAATGTAGCGGCTAACAGTTAACAACAATTAATGACCGTTAACCGCTAACTTAGCTGCTAACAGCTAACGGCCTTATACTATGATCTTACACTAAATTGTAGCACACAGATGATTCATTTAACGCAGATTTCACCAAGTTTCACTGAGTAGCCATGAAGGCAATAGGCTAATCGACATGTCATTATCAACTTCCGGTTGTCGTCACGTCCTCATTCTGCTGCTCCCGCCTCTCTTCCCTGATTGGGTCGTTAAGAATTCAGCCGAGTGAATTTGTTGGACAACAGAGGCTGGCAAGACGGAGCTGCAGGATTTTAGAATCAGGCAGGTCTGTCTGCTCTGCAGGGCTAACATTTATTTGTGTTTCCTGAAATGTTCTCTTTAATAAAACTCCTCTTCTCATGGAAATGGAAGTCAAGAGGAAGCATTCATCATCAGAGAGTCATTGGAAAGGTTATGCACTTCAGCCCAAACAGAAAAACCCTGACGATGTATTTACTTATTTTCCCCTACTGCCCTCTGTTCCTGGCATGTTTGAGCGTGTAAAGCAGGAGGCTGTACAGCTTAGACTGGGCGGGAGTATCTCTTCTGTTTCCTCACTAAAAACCAGGAGTAGGTAAGTAGGTAAGAGGAAGTGCTTAAAGGCTTATCCAGTGAGGCTGAGAGCCCAAACAGGCTTCACACCCCTGATATGCCTCCCCTGCTTCCTCCCTATTCTTTCCTTCCCTCCAAATTACATCTTTGACTTTCTTTTTCTCTCTTCTCTCCTAAGAATGGGGAGGTAGTGCAGAGCGAGCACCGACTCAAACAGGCCTCCACCCGAGGGTTATCCTCTTTTGTCTATCTAACTCGGCTTCTTGCTTCTCATCTCTCTTCTTTAACAAAAAGGAAAGGCAGGAGGATGTAGTGCATATGATTTTATTAAGCAGGTGAGAACTGTGGTCCGAACAGGTGAGATGCATCTTAACCTCTAATAAATTTATATTCAGCACAGACCAATATGATGCAGACAGGTCTATGGTTCATGGATCTGTCACTAGCTTTACATTGGTCTACTTGTCTCCTCTTACCTCCCTCCCTGTGGATGTCTGTTCAGAGAGGAGTCTGATAACTGAAGGCTCTACCTCCCATGCTACTTCTACAGACTGATGGTACCATGAGCAGGCCAGCATTTTGGGAGCATAATGTTCTTGAGGGGTTGAGAGCTTTATAGGTGAGGAGAAGAATCTTGAATTCTATTCTATATTTAATGGGAAGCCAACGCAGAGAAGCTAATACAGGAGTAATGTGGTCTCTTCTCCTAGTTCTAGTCAGTACACGTGCTGCAGCATTTTGGACCAGCTGAAGCGTCTTAAGCGACTTACTGGGACAGCCTGAAAGCAGAGAATTACAATAGTCCAGTCTAGAGGTAACAAAAGCATGGACTAGCTTTTCAGCATCGCTCTGGGACAGGATAGGCCTGATTTTAGCGATGCTATGAAGAGAGTTAAAGGATAAATTCTGATCAAATAGCACTCCTAGATTTCTAACAGTTGTGCTTGGTGCCAGACTAATGCCATCTATGGCAGTTAAATCACTAGAAAAGGATTCTCTAAGGTGTCGAGGGCCCAGCACAATAACCTCTGTCTTGTCTGAGTTAAGAAGAATAAAATTTCTGGCCATCCAGGATCTGATGTCCTTTAAACAGGCATCTAGTTTGTCTAACTGGTTTGTCTCATCTGGCTTCAGTGATACATAAAGCTGTGTATCATCAGCGTAGCAGTGAAAATTAACAGAGTATTTCCTCATGATATCACCAAGGGGAAGCATATATATGGAGAAGAGAAGTGGACCTAGCACAGAGCCTTGAGGAACCCCATAACTTACTTTAGTGTACACAGAGGACTTGTTCAAATAAATACAGATAAAAATTACGTGATTGATTGATCGGTTTGTTGTTTGATTGATTGACTGATTGATTGATTGACAAATTGATTAATTGAATAAGACATAAACCTTAGCCAAACAAGCGTTGACCTGGAGGGTTAAGAAGAGGTCGTGCACAGGTGTCTCCAGTGCCCCGTTGAGACAGGCTGCAGGAAGCCTGGAGGTGACATGATGGTGTGCAGGGACCAAACTGTTCTAGAATAAACATCTTTTGGTCCAAATAAATAATTCATCTATGTGCTTTCACTGCAGGGTGTGGCTGCACATCCAATCAGAGTCAGTTCTGGTCAGATGGCCTGAAGTCCGGCCTCAGCAGGGCCTCCTCGTCTGTAGGTAGGCTGAGGTGTGACTGTACGGCTGCAGCTGCTCATCGCTGATGATCCAAACACTGCTCTGAAAACCAGGCGTCTGACGTCACATGTCTTTGTCCAGTTCAGTCTGCAGCATCAACACTACAGATCACAGCGGAGTGTTGTGCTTCGAGCAGCTCGACAAGACTCCGTCAGCAGGGCCGAGCTCTGCAGGTGCTTCAGGAGGAGCTCTGTCTGCCGTGCACTGAGTTGTGCTGCAGGTTGATTTCAAATAACACCTATGAAAGAACCAACCTGACAAGGTTACAATTCAGTGAGCGAGCTGTGAATGGAGATCACCTTCTGTGCAGCAACAGCGGTATATATAACTCCAACATATTGACTGCATTTTCTTCTCGGGTCTTTTTCTCTCTTATGCTTTAAGACTTGAGCCGTGAAAGGACAGAAACAGTCCATTCTTCCTCTTAATGCAGGATGTCACAGGAAACTGCGTGTCCTTAAATTCCTCTTTGAGAGAACACAAACAGTTCTGGTTCGATATTTGTGGTATGAAGCAGAACTGGATTCAGCCTCTCGTCTGTGTGGGCTCTTTGAAACAAATTGGCTGGCAGTGTTTTCAGTACCTTCTAATGGTGTCACGTCGACTGTTTTGGTTCTAAAGTACAAGAACAAGCATCGAGTGGAGCAGAAAGCCAGAGACTCTAAAGCGGCACAAACAGTCCAGGAGATATCAAAGAGGTATTAAGACATTTTTAAACTGCACCAGTTTGTTGGTTTGACGCTTCATTACCTCATTTCATTGTTCAATAAATGAATGAATCCAAGAGTTAGTGTAGAGGATGGTTGTTGTAACTAGCTGAGTCATGAGCTCTAAAATGGGAGATCTGTGAGGTTTATGTTTGTGAACATGTGACATTGTCAAGCCAACATAGTTTTAACCTGTCAGTGGGTTCATAAAAAGGCTTTAATTCTTTGTACCTGCTTCTGTAACTATTCCTTTAAATATCTAAAACCTTACAGTGAAGTTTTTGAATCAAACAATCAGTCCTTATTTTCAAAGCACAAAATCATAACTAACAATATATTGATTTCAGAAAAGAGTTGGTTAAAAGAGTTTACATTTTTATTTTCTAATTTATTAAGTATCATTTTATAATCAAGACCAAACATGGCTGCATAATGAAGGCACACATTGTAAAATTTAGCAAAAGTTCCTCCTACAGACCAAGAACATGCTTCAGTATTGCAACAAGACAAAAGCTGTAAAGATAATAGACCAATGATTAAATATTCTGTGGCAATGTTTAATCTGTTAGCCTGTCAATGGGAATTCCTATGATGTGTTAGCATTAAGCTAACCACCAATGTTTTTTTTAAATTTGTCTTTTGTGTTTGGGACTATGGATGGAAACTGGTGTTGTGCTCATCTGTCATATTTAAGTCAATCTTCTATGACATTGTATGTTTATTAATATGTGCTGTCCTGTTAAAACAAATCAAACAAATAAAAAAAAGATTGCATGTATCAACACCTGAGCCGTAATCAAATGGAAAGACTAATCCAACGCGTGACTACATTTTCTGCACATAAGACCACATTAAAGAGCTGAAATTGTGCATTTGAATAAATAAAAAAATCAAAGTTATAATTTTCCTTTGCTGTTGAGACCCTGACATTTAATCTCTTCTATAGTTTCCATGGAGAAACTCCATCAAACATCTTCAACACCATTTCCACGAATCAAAGGACAGGCGTTTTATATTTACCAGTGTTCTTTTGAAATGCCAGGTCTCAGCGTGAATCCGCTGCTCTTCTCGCTCCAAACTAATCAAAGTGCTCCCAGACACTTTCCTGTAATGATGTGAGGTCTGCAAACTCGATTGGGAGCCCTTTGTTATTAACCAGAGTCTTAGCGTTACTTAACCTGAGGTCCTTGAGACACGCGGATCCTGGCGAGCGGCCACACTCCCCATTAAAACAACACCCAGACGGATGAGCTGACCTTTAAGTCTCTTATTACCCCTTCACTCTTGGAGGCGCATCACTCTGAGCCGGGTTTCACTGGGACCGGGTTTCATGGATGATAATCATGCAGAAGAGGTTTCATGTTCCAGCTGTGATCAGCCCAGGCTGTGAGGAGGATCTTCTGGCAGTCACCAAAAGGAAAAGGGAATAATGTCGAGGCATGAACTCTCTCATGACAACAGACCTTAGATTACTGAGCTCCCTCTTTAGGAGAAACTGAGCTCTACTTTACACAGCCAGGAAAAACTTTGTATCTACGTGTAAAGGATCGAACTCTCAAATCTCAGCACATTAAAATTAAATTAACATTGTTCATTTTCTTAGCAGCAGTTTCATTTTCTGTTTACTGTAATTTCTGATATATACATATATATTTTTGCTCTAAAATAAGGCCTAATTTTCATGTGTGTATTGTACATGAGCACAAGTAAAATATCTAAAATATTTTGTCTCACCAACATCGTGCCAACTCATCTGATACAACAAGCTGAAATATTCTCTTTCCCTGCAAAACATTACTGCCAGACTTTTGTAATTCTTATAAAACTCACTGTTAAGCTGTTCTAATCTCATATTTAGGGTCTTAATTTGTTTGCCTTTGTGTAATGTTGTGTAATTCTCCGTGTTATGGTACAGCTCACTTGTAAACACACTTACTGCTGCCTGTTGTAAGCGATGACGATGATGAAGCGTTGATAGCTGTGCTCTGATTGGTTGTTACGCTACACCTGAGCATTCTGGGATGTGTGAAATATAACATGACGTAAAGTCATTGCTTTAAGTACCTCAAGGTCATCAGCAGGAGTCACCTGGTAGAGAATAATCGTACAACGCCAAAGAATGACGTCAAAAAGAGAAAATCACCGAGCAGCATTCAGAAGATACGAGACTGAAGAGGCAGAGACAGAGAAGCTGTAGGAAGCATTCATGGTTCAATAAAGAAAGCAGAGATAATGAAGGACAGACCAACAGAAGCTTTTGGGTGTTGGTCTGAGAAAGTAAAGTTTGGTGAGTGTTATATTTGAGCACAGAGTTTGTCCTGGAAAAAAAAGCCTGTAAAATGGGGTGCGTGTTATAATTGAGTGTGTATTATATTTGAGAAATGATGTTTTCTTTTTCAGTACTTAAGTATCCTGCACATCCCACTAACACATCGACATGTGACAGCTCAGGAGGGACTGCTAAAGTCAAACTCAGAAGGGACAAAATATAAGGCACAGCCTGAGCCGTGGGTAAACAGGTCGACCTTTTCTTCATAAAGTCAGACACTGATGATGTTTTCATCGGAAATATGACATGGGAGTCCAGATATTTATTTCTGGCAGGTTTAAAAGTCACATTGAAACAACAGGAGGAGGCCTGCAGGCAGCTGTTGCAGTGCATTGTGGGATTTGTATTATGAATATAATAACAGACATACAGTCCTACTCATCATTATTGGCACCCATGTTGTTTAAGTACACAATGTGACAGTACAGCTTCTTTACAAACCTCTCTAACTTTGCTCTGCATCACTTTATCAGACTCAAACTTGGCAGAAGTAATGTTCACATATTAAGTTTTGTAAATTATACTTCATTAGCTACTATGATCATGCAGTCATATTTAGAATAGGCAGTTTTAATTGTAACCACTTGAAGCCTACAAGGAAAAGAACACCCCACCAACAATTAAGCATGGTGGAGGTTCCATAATGGTTTGGGGCTGCTTTGCTGCATCAGGTACTGGAGGCCTTGACTGTATCACAGAAATCATGAAATCAGAGAATCATCAAGAAATTTTAGAGCGAAGTGTCCGACCCAGTGTAAGAACACTTGGTTTGAGTTGAAGATGGTGGGCCCTCCAGCAAGACAAAGACTCAAAGCACACATCCTGTTTTAAAATGGCCAGCAATGAGTCCTGATCTCACTTCGATTGAAAATCTTTGGTATGGCTGAAATCTGCCATTGGGGAAAAGAAACCTGCAAATGTTCAAGAGCTTGAACAGTTTGCATAGGAAGAATGGGAGAAAATACCAGCTGAGAAGAGCAAGAAGCTTATAGATGGCTACAAGAAACATTTGGAGGCTGTCATCAGTGCCAAAGGGTGTGCAACTAAATACTGAAGAGGGGTGCCATTATTGCTGCACATGCTTTTTTCAGTTCTCTCTTTGAAATTACAATATGTAACTTATAAAAATGTTTTTTTTGTTAAAGTATTTTGGACCTTCCATTAAAAGATCCTGATGACATAAATTTGGTACATTTCAGTTTATTTCTGAAGATATTGTTAATAATTAAAATAATGAAGGGGTGCCAATAACACTGAGCAGGACTGTATTAGTATAATCAGGCAGGTCAGATTTAATTATTGTTCATGTGTCCTAACACTGAAACAGTGTTGAGGAAAAACAAATAAGATCACATCAGCAGAAACTCAAACACTGAGGAGAAAAGTGAAGGAGACCTGAAGGTGACGGACGGGCAGGAGGGTCGAGACCAGCTGGACATGTTTGACACGACTGTTTCTCTTCATTCAAGCTAATTAGCATGCTAGCCTTGAGTCTGGACAAGGCTGCTTTAACGCCTAATGCTCCTAACAAAGCATCATGGGAAGGCTCCCTGCATAAACCAAGAGAGTCAGCTTTTATTGTTTATCATTTGAGGGTTTTATGCATTTAATGCAGAGAAAAAAGGGGGAGGGGCTACAGATGCTGGATCAGCAGAGTATGTAAAGTAATGATCCAATCAGGTGATGAGACGGAGCACAGAAGTGAAAATGAACTGAGACGCAGAAACAGAAGCTTCCAGCAGCAGTGACCACACCAAACACAGAATAATATTCCTGCTTTTAATGTATTTATGTGTAAGAATAAGGAAGAGTAAACTTAAGATAAGGCCAAATAATAAAGGGTGTGTGTGTATGTGAATGTATGTTTGTGCTTCTCTGATAGGTGCCTGGTTCCCTTCTCTGTTGTTTCTCTGCTGTAAGCACTTTGAGTTACATATGTTAAAAGTGCTGTATAGATAAACTTGCCTTGCCTATGTATATAAATACATATAAATATATATTTAAGTACATGTATAGTTAACCCTTTAAGGCCCAAGACCATAGATCATAGCCAGTAAATTCTAATTTTTGGAGATTCAATTTTTTTCACTTTCTGCCAAAATCTATAAAAATCAAAATGTCCATAAAATTCAACATATAGATTTTTTGTCTCATTTGATACATTAGGTGTTTTTGGCAACTGATAATCCATTTGAGGACATTTTTATCATTTATCTGATTGTATTCAGATGTTTGTTTGTAATTTATTGATCATATTGAGTAGATAGAAGTATTATAAAAGTATCTATCAAATATGATACAATTGGCTTTATAGGGTTAAGAGCTGAGGCATGGATGGAGCATAAGGGACATTAGGTTGGTGTGAGATGAGGCAAATATACCTGCTGTACTTTATTAACATGGACTCAATCATTGAATAAAACATAAAAGTAAAGTCCAAATATTAAAAAAAAACTATATATAATGTGATGAATTTGGATTGACAATCAAATCCAGGAGATTAACCTCAGTGTAGGATTTTAACCCCATGACAGCCCTGATAAATATATCAATGATGATTATGATTAACCTTTTTTTTTATTATTCAGACATTATAAATATATAAATAAACCCCCCTCGTGCTCGTCTGTGTGTCATATCCACATGTCCATGTTCAAACAAGTGTTCAGAAGGTAAGATTTGAAACTCCAGGGTGGATGCTCTTCAGCAGAAACTCCTGGGTTCAGTTACCCTTTCAGCAAAACCTCCACAGCCCAGCGAGAGCCGCAGAGGGATTGTTTGGAAAGAGCAAGCACCTGAGAGGTGTGTCACGAGGAATCGGCCCCTGAACTCTTTTCCCTGACCGACTCTGATCCTCATACCTCAGATAGTCTCGGCCAAACCTCCGCGGGGCTCGTGAGTTAATTTAGAAAATAATTGGGAAAGAGCTGACTCCCCTGAACCTGGGCCCCGGTCGACACAGCGAGGTGGTTAGCCTTTTCCTCAACCTCCCCAGCCTATTAAAGCTGATACCATCACACTATCCACCTCTTTGTCTGGCTGCAAACTTCTAAAGCAGGACAATCTCCTGGGTGAACAAAAAGGATTAGAGGAGATTACCAAAGCGCGCTTCAATCTCCAAGCTTCAGGAATCTTAGGTTTGGCCCATCCAGGACGGTGTTATCCCAGGAGTGTGTGCACTCTTTAATATTTCTGAGGGAAGGTAGATAAGCCGACAAACATAAATGTAAAAGTATAGAAATCATACTCTCCTGTTCTCCATCATAAGCTGGCTAAAGCGCCCACTGGGACTGCAGTGATTGACAAACAGAAGCTCTAAGCAGAGGAAAGACGTAATCCATGAAACATCTTGATCTGTGTCAGCTCCTTCAATAAACTCCAGCACTCCTAAATCCCAGATCAGCAGAGATATTAGCCTATTTAGGATGCAAAAGGGACCGGGGGGGTTCTAGCAGAGCGGGCGGCTTGTGTAAGCGAGTACAGATGTTGGGCGGGGACGGGGAGGGCGATTCGTCTACGAGGCTCCAGAGGAACAACCTTGATGTCTCTGCGGGTAAGTGACAGATGCACTGTAGTGACGGGAGAGACAGGAGCTACGACCCGGCTATAAAAAGGATAAATGCAGCCCCAGACTGGAGATGTGCTTTTGGCTCAGATGCAGGGAGCAGTTAGAGGAACTGCTGGCTTGCACTTTTGGAATTTGCAAACCATGTAATCAAGTGAAGGCACTGCAGCGAGCGTTCTTAACACGGTTAGCACGTCACTTATTAAAGCGCGGCGGAGCTAATATTGTAAAAATCACCCTGACAGAAAGTGACAGAGCTATCTGAGCGTGATCCATCAACAAAAGGAACAGCCAGGCAGTTTCACCCTGTGAGGATCAGGGAGCAGAGAGTCTGTGTCGACACTGTCGTCCTCCTGTTGACCGAAATCAAACCTCACACGAGACTTCACACCAAACATCTGCAGCAGGCTCAGGGTCCGACTACAGCAGGGGTGGGCAACTATCAGAGCCAAAAGGGTCACATTCCTTTTTTTTCTGTGGTCGAGGGCCGCACTGTTACATATTGTTCACACTCTTAATAAGAAAAATATATAAATAAACAAAAAAAGGTTAACAAAGGATTATACCAACACTTGTATATTCTAACTAAATCTAATTTAAGCTTCTTTTTAATGTTTACCAGTTTATAAAGCTCAAAATTATTACCATTATCATAGTTTCCAAATGTGATTTTTTTTTTACCAATACTATAAATTATATTTTAACATCTCATAAAATATATTTGAGATACAATCATAGCAAAGTAAGAACTTTAATTACTTCTAAAAACAAAAAGCATGTACCAGCAATTTAAGGTTAGTAAAAATATTTTATCACCTATCTTAATAATGCATTACGTAGTACTGGTTACTCGTGATGAATCATGTTCAGCAACTGTTGTTTTGTTTCTTCATATTTCCACATTGTTTGGGTTTTTTTGGCAAATGACTGGTGGGCCACGTATGACTCCTGGGCCGCCAGTTGCCCACCCCTGCTCTACAGGATCTGAAGGTGTTTGTGGAGACAAAGCTCTGTGAACAATCAGCCTCCTTTATTAATACATTAGATGTTTGATGTGTTGAAATAATTCAGACTTCGAGAGACTTTAAAGGAACACTACACCCAAACAACGATTTGGCCTCATTTTCTACTCACCCTCATGCTGAACAACACTGTGGAGTAGTTTTGGAACATCTAGGATGCAGCCGGAGATCTGGGGGGATCCTCGCTGTCCACTGACATTGATATCATGACTTAGATAAGAGCCCGAACGAACAGTGTCCTTAAAAGTCCACAAAAAGTCGGCAATATTCCTCCATACTGCTCGTGCGCTGTAATCCAAGTGTCCTGAGCAGGTAACGTCCACCATTTACTCGAAACGACATCATTTAGCACATGTTTATAGCCTAAACAGTGCTACATTGGCATTTCTATGATACACTTACGGGTGCCTACGGGAGCCTTTTACCGACGTCACGCACCACTGCTGCGTGACGTCGGTGTTCTTACTCCGCTGACTGCTTCTTCTTCCTGTTTTTGACTGCGCATGCTCATAACATTCTTCTTCTGTGGTTTTCGGTCGGCCAGGTGTGGCATTGCAGGCTTCAGAGGCGATCAGTTTTCAGTTTTGCCTCTTCGTATGGACAGAGACATTTCTGTGGTGTGGACAGAGATTTTTTTTTTTAAATGAGGACAAAGACATCCGGTCAAAAAACTATCCATATACGTGTGGTCCAGGCCTAACCTGATCATTACATGGATACACTCCCAGTGCCCCACACCATTTAAACACCACTGCATCACTCTGGCAGTACAAGTAAAACATTAAAAAAGAGGACTTGTAGAGCCTCCTGCTGCTCGCTAATAGATGAACAATCTCGACAAACCTCTTAATGACTTTAAACTCAATGCTTGATCCAGGAGATGGTGCTTGATTTGGGTTTATAAGAAAATCTTCCCTCGTTTGAAGATTTGAAAAGTAAGTCTGCTATTAAATGTTTTAATTTCTGAGCACATCTGAGCCTTCACACTGTCTGAGCCAAATATTGAGCTGCATTTTAGACTTTCCAAAAGAACGAGGCCATACAAAATGTTTTGGACTGTCAAATCATGGCTCCATAATGCAGGCTGCCACATTCATTTTCCTCTGCCTACATTCTCCCCTGAAGCCTTCCATCATTATCGCAGCATGTATCCTTCAATTTTCTGTCCCAACAATGTCCGTGCCACGCTCATTTCTGTCCCGCTGACGTCGATCTAATCAAAGATTCTTCTCCTCCATTTCACATATGCTGCATGCCACAAGCACAGATGCATCAATTATGATTTTACATCCATGATTGAATCCTATTTACTGTGGAGACGAGCAGACGCCTTGATGCCGCTCTCCGAGTTAATTATTAGGTTAAGCAAAAAGAGCTCAGAGTCATTTCACATCGAGCCATAAACACGTCTGTTATCAGGCTCTGAAATGCAGAACATGTAATGGAGTTTGACTCTGCTGTGATTACACGCTGAAGACAAAATACTAATCATGGTCTTTGGAGTCTGGTCTGAGCGAGACGATCATAAAACTCTCTTTTATGCCTGCATGCTCTGAGTCATCCAGGTCATGGTCATCAGAGCCTCCTACAGCTGGAAACTGGACTTCTTATGGTTCATGAAGACGTCTCGCCTCTTCAGTTGACGGTGATTGGGCCTAGAGCTGGGTCATGCTGCTTGGTAGACCATCTATATGCAGATGATAAGGGATCTGATGTGCACACAAACCCTCTAACACCTTCAGGAAGCAGGCTGGACAACCAGGAACCTGCTCACAAACCTCCATGGATGCCTAACCCAACACAGAAGGTCAGGTCTTCAGGTCAGGACTCATTCATTCACTTCTAAAGTTGCATTCACATTAAACAAGACTTCACGACTGTAGCCACGTCGCCCACTGAAGTCTCATCATGTGTCCATAAATACCTCATTTTGGTCGCCAATGACGTCACGCCCACGAGAGTTTCATAGATCATATAACAGGATGTATAAGCTGACATTAGTTCAACTGTTTCCTACTTTTTTCCTGATTGGCTGTTGCCACACAGCCACACATGACATCACCTGAAAAGATCAAGTTTTCAACTTTGGCAAAGTGTGACCAGCGAGATGATCACCTTTTTTTTTTTTTTTTTTTTTTTTTTAAATGTATTTTTTTGGGCATTTTTGTGCCTTTACTGATAGGAGAGAGACAGTGAATAGGCTTGTGAAAGGGGGTGAAAGAGCAGGGAAAGACACTCCGCAAACCGGTCACAGGTGGGATTTGAACCTGGACCGGCAGAAGCAAGTACATGGGGTGCCTGGTTGCTAACCACTCCGCCAAACCAGCACCCCGCGAGATGATCACCTTGAACATGGCTAACACGTCGTCAGTTATCACTCATCTACTGTGTCAGTCTGGATTCATCCAAAATTTAGACAATCACTCTGCATCACATGAGTCTACATGAGGAGGACACACCCCTGGACCAGTGGGGGATGGTTTTATTCACTGGTGTGATGATTCCTTTTTAAACTGAAATGTGAAGAAACTAAGGACATGTGCATTGATTTTAGAAGAAACACAAACCAGCAGTTTTAACAGAGAGAGACTGTGAAGTGTGTGGACAGTTTTAGATACCCTGGCATCGTCATCAACAACCAACGGTCTTTTAACAAAAACACAGATATTGTTTCTGAAACATCACGGCAGCGACTGCACTTCCTCCTCACGCTCAACAGATTTGAGGTCTGCAGCAAACCGGAGACAAAGTTTTATCATCCAAGGATTGAATCTGTCCTTACTTCTGCCATCATCTCCTGGTTTGGCAGCCAATAAAGTGAAGTTGAAGTCATGAGACAACAAAGACTCAGAGAAGACCAGACCTGTGAGGATGTCTCCAAACTCTCAGCCCTGAACCACAACCCTCAGGAAAAACCAAATCATTTGATATGAACAGCCAACCTGAGCAGCTCAGTCCTTCAGTCCTGGATCAGAGCTCTGAAGTTTGCTTGGAAAGCTGGGGAGATGAAAACTAGCTCTGTAGGTCAGGATGTAGGGTTTGAACCCTTAAAAAATCACAATGAGCAATCACTGTGCAGTTATCTACAATGTACAATTACTATGTGCAATTAATGTGCAGTTAATGTGCAGTTAATGTGCAATCCTCAATCCTCTAATAATGTGCAATTACAGTGTGGAAGTACACCCATGTACAATCACTTCTCCCACGTGCAATTACTCAGTAAATGTGAATATAGTCTTTATAGGATTCGCTTTTAGTTTTGTTTCCAAGCCCTTTGTATATTTTCATATTTTATATTTTTTATCTTATATAGGTGGGATAATGTACATGCTGCTATTTTATATACTTAAGTCTATTTTTTATTCCATTAATGCTGTCCACTTTGCTGCTGTAACAATATAAATTTCCCTGTGTGGGACGAATAAAGGCTTATTTTATTCTATTCTACGTCATCACACATAAACATGTGAATGAAGTGCAGTGAACACTGCTGATGTTTGATGGTGGAAGATTTGTTGGGAATGATCAGTGTGAATATCTGACCTCTAGGCTAGTTTCCAGTTTAAAACAAACTATAATATATTCTTTGGTTGTGTCTAAATGATTAAGTATGACCGAGTCTTGGTTCAGATGTCACTATATGCAGATGATGTGTTTTTATTTTAAAGTATGGTTTAAAAAGTTTGGTCTGAACCAAGACAGTTAAAACATTACTTCATATGTGTTTGTGAGGAACAATAAACTTTGACAAAATAGACGATGTGTTTTATGGACTATCTCAGGAGTCTCCTTCTGTATCACTCAGATTTATTCATGTCTCTTCTTTGATTGGAAATAACAGAACATCTGACTCATGGTACTAGAGGGTAAATGGGCCATACAAGAAAGACCAGGCTGCAGATTTAAGATACACCGAGACATTTAGAGATCAAACTAGCACAACATAAACTGATTATCAACATGATCATCAAATCAGAACAAAATAAAAGTTCAATAATGAAAAGTAACATCCGACAAACGACCAGTGAACCCAAAAACACCATCAGCAGCTCAGCAGCAGCTTCTGTGACATCTTCCTCCATGATTGGATGGAGCACTTCGGTGTAGTGGTGTAATGGGTGATTGTGTTATCTGGTGACTTCCTGCTGACGGCATGTCCTCATAAATGTCTCTGTCCATGTAATGTAGTTTTCTTAGCAGATGTGTATTTAATAACTGGACTGATAAAAGCAGCCACAGAGTCATCAGTTTACACGGCTGCTCATTGAATCAAAACACCACTTTAGCTCCCATGCAGGCTGAAGGAAGAGCTCATGGCTCCCACGGCTCATCCGCTCCATTGGGTTATGTTTTCGTGCACAATATGACGCTCTGACATTTCATCTGATTGTCTTTGAGATGACATTCTCCTCCCCGCTGCAACAGCCAGTCTGTGAAAATATTGTTTTCTAAGAAACCAGTCCATGAGAGAGGATAGGGGGCACCATCACAGTGTAAATTAGAGCAGCGTGGGCCTGAATGATCAATATGACGACAAATATCAGGCCTTGTTTTGCTCTTGGAAGAGTCGAGCTGTTTTAATATTCTCTTCTCGACATTAAAAACAAATTTGTCTAATTGAAGCTATGATAGTGCTAATTTGCTAATTTAGATTGGAATGGCTTCCAAAGTTATTATGTTTAATGACGGTGCTCTTCATTCAGGAGAGGTGATGGCGGTAATGTTCCTGCTCATAACTTTTGTAAACAGAACAGTTTAATTAAGATTCACTGCTGCACTGGATACACACCACGTTTACTTCAGGAACCTTCGTGTCCAGGCTCGGACTCGGACTCGGACTCGGACTCGGACTCTTGTCCTCCTGTGGGGACATCTGAGATCCTCTAAAACAGATCTGAAGGAATATCAGTGCTTAACCCTTTAACTACCAGCTCCACTGTTTGGCAGAGGTCATCAGTAAATTAATGGATGTTTTAAAAAATCGTACAGGATGAAATGATTCTGTCAACATTTATGGGAACAGAGAAAACTACAAACCAACCAAGCACCACAAATGTTCTTGGTGTGGGATTTAAAGGTTTTAAAAGTAAATATTTGATGTTTGATTAAGACATAAAAATGGACAAAGTCCATCAGAAAAGGCAAAATGTTTGTTAATACAGTACCAATCAAAATAAGTTAGAAAGGATGATGCTGGGTTTGACAAGCAAAAATATTTTTGAAGAAAAACTTATTTTATATAAATATAAATCATATCACTAAATGGTTCAGTATTTGAAATAGTAATTATAGCAATAAATCCCACATAAAGAGATTATCAGTTGGTTTGGTTTGTTTGCAGTTTTTTTCTGGATCCATAAAAATTAACAGAGACAATAACTTTTTTTATTTTTAACATATTATATATCCCTGATGTTATTGATCTCCATGAGCGGGGAGTTAAAGGGTTAAATCTGGTCCTAGTTCAGCCCATTTATCTGTTGAGGCAGATTTTAGTTTTTTATTAAATCTGTGACGGAGCAAACTAAACACTGACCTTTAATATTACTTCCATTGATCTTTTCTTTACGACAGTTTCATTTCATGCTCCAGTTGACCTTTTATTAAACTACTTATTTCCACAACATCCCAAGGCGACTCTTTTAGACTGAGATCTGGTGACAGTGGAGTGAATAAACCAGGTGGAGCTGATCTGAGCTCTGAGACATGGAGCTGCTGAAGTCCCCACACTCTTTACTCAACCACATGAATCAAGGCAGCATATTCCAATTTCCTTTTTTTCCAATTATAGTGAGCCCACACTAATTCTTGCCTCAGTTTCCTGTTCTTATCTAACAGGAATGACCCCTGGTGTGGTCTTCTGTCACTGTAGTCCATCTAATTTAAGATTTCAAACATTGAGAGCTGTCATCGTCTGTATTTCATTGTTGTAATGATTTGTTATTTCAATCTGTTTTTCTAAAGTCCCAAACCACACAGACCTTTCTCCTCTGACCTCTGCTGCTTTGAACCGCTGCTCACTGGATATTTTCTCTTTCTCAGTAAACCCTCGAGATGCTTCTGCATTAAATCCCAGTAGATCAGAAGGTTGATGCTGAGTTTAACTCCAGCAGGCCTTCTTGATCATGTCCACATGCCTAAATGCACTTAGTTACTGCCATTACATTGGCTGACAACAGTGAACACTTCGACAGGGGAACCTAATAAAGTGGCCAGCCTGTCCTTAAGGTGTTCTCCCGCTCCATAAGCTGAGTGTGCTCGGTGAGAGCTGGAGACAGTCTCTTATTAAAGTCTGGTTCCTGTGGTCATTTTCCCGTTAACACAGTTTCCAAACAGTCCGACGGTCTAAAGATAAAACCAGCTCATGGACGGGGACGGTCCAGGTGAGGTCTGAGCTGAGGATGTGGGTCAGAGCTGAGGCCCTGTGGCAGCATGTGTGAGGACAAACGCTCTCATTACCCTCCGTCCTTAAACGGCCAGCCTCCCTCCTCACGGGAGCGGCGGTGTGGGTGTGTTTGGACTTGTGTGTCCTTTAAATCCCGTTAATGAAGCGCGTTCATCCTTTTGTGTCATCAGCAGACTCAACGTGAAGGAATCAGCTACCTGCCGCTGTAACGAGCTAACACGCTGTGAGACGTGTGTGAGCAGCTTCGGGTCCTCGGCGTGACGCCCAAACCTGGCAGCGTGCCAACACAAACAACTTAAGACTGAGGCTTAGCGTGTTAGCGTGTTAGCATGCTCAGGATCACACGGAGGGCCGCCCGCACCCATGTACACGTTTCACCGTGAACAGCGGGCTCTACAGCGGTGACATCAGCCCGTTCAACAATGGTGAGAAAAACATGTGTAAATAAACAGGTGTGTGTGTGTATGTGTGTGTACGTGTGTGTGTGTGTGTGTGTGTGTGTGTGTGTGTGTGTGCTCTGCATGCATGATGAATCACAATAAAACCAAAATGCAGAGTCAGCTGAACGAGCCTCCTGATGTTTGAGAGCACGCTGCAGACCCACGGCTGTAGGATGACGTTTGGAAAGGATTTAGCTCTAAACATATTATTCTATGATTTCTCATAAGGGTCAAAGGTCATCCCAGATCAGAAATGACCAATAATGAGCGTTTAATAATGAGCCAAATTTTAAAAACATATTCAGAGAGAACAAATAGTCGATCTCACTTTGATTAACAGATAAAATCAATGAATGATGAATCATTATCCAGATTACACACACTATAAACAATATCATAGATAATAGAACACAGAACACAATCATTGGTAAGAAGGTAATCAGCCAATCACAGGGCATCAGCAACTCAATGCATTTAGGAATGTGGGCGTGGTCAGATCTACCAGCTGGAGTCCAGTATGTGCCAATGAGCCAATAAAGTCTATTTATCTCATAAACTGGGGATCTATTGTAACCTATAGGGCTGGGAAAAACTGATTCACCACAGTATTGCAGTACTTGGTTTAATAAAGATTTTGGATCCACAGAATTCAAATCGATCACCTGCTAATTCATACAATCAGACCGCGTAGCCATTTTGGTTGATGGAGGGGACATCCATAGTGCAGGAGAGATTTAGTAAACAACATGGCAGCACAGAGAGACCAAACGGATGTCCTGTCTGCATCGAACAGATCACAGATTGAAGGTTTATTTTGCAGTGCAGCTGGATCCTCCTGATTCAAAGTCTGTAGGCACACAGATCCATTTTGCCAAGCTCCAACCAACATCGTCTTTGGGGGGTCCAAAGCAGGACGGCCCAATCAGAGTCCTTCAGAGCAGAAAGAGGAGGAGCTACAGGCAAGATGACAGCAGCAGGTGACTGCTCGTGCAGAGATTAGCATAGAACACTTCTGACACGCTACGAGAGTTTGTTTACGAAGTCGTTCGCGCTCTATAGTGCAGATATGGCTATATGGATTAATGTTGGCTGTTGGATGTATATATTTGTATATATATGTATATGTGTATTTTATATATGTATATATGTATCTATGCATATATGTGTATCCATAAAATGAAGAGCTTTATGCTCTATTGTAAAGAGTCTTGAGATAACACTTTTTATGAACTGGCGCTATACAAATAAAGATTAATTAATTGATTGATTGATTAATTGATTGATTGATTGATTGATTGATTGATTGATTGATTGATTGATTGCATCAGTAACTGTCGTATCTCAACCACTCGTGATGTGCAGAAGATTGAAGGAGACTTTGTGACACTGCTTCAGAATAATGGCAACACCAGAATCATACAGACACTGCAGGACCTGATTGGCCTGTGTCTGATGGAATGATTGTCCAATCACCTGCAGGAGAGGCTTACTTAGCTCCACCCCGCCCAAACACTTCCTCTGGACTCTTTCCCTGATAAGACTCACAGATGGTCTTCCTGGTGAGGCCCTATCAGAGGGAGGGGAGCGTTTATGCTTCTCCATCTGTAAACAGAGCGCCTAAATGTGACGAATCAGAGCTGAGATCAGGTCACAACCCCCCCCATTCATCACTCACAGCCTCCAATAGGCACAGATTTCCATCAGAACAGGCAGAAACACCTCATTGAGCTGGTTCAGCTGGTTCAGCCGGTCACAGCGGGGGGGGTCTGTGGCATGCCAGAGATCGGAGCCCCCGGGTTAAATCACATTAACACCCAGTTTACACGCCAAGTGTTTGGTTTTATGGGAAAAAGCCCATTTTGGCATTGCCTGAGCCCCCCCACGCTGCAGTGAAACTGCTCCATCAATCCCCCACTGCCCCCCCCAGGGTAAAGTCTAAATATTCATTCAGCAGAGTTGGTGTTTTACACGGGCCGTGCAGTCTCAAAGGGCCCATCGCTGTTCCAGACAGAATGAATCAGACCAAAGAGCTGCTCATGTTTAACCATGGCAGCTTCAGACTCACGTGAGCTCAGAAATAAGCAGGCAGGATAGAAAAGTCCTACACTCTGAAAGACTTATTAACATTTAATAGACTCCAGCACACAATGGACCGAGCTCTGCTCTCTGAAGGGAGGAAACAATGACTGTGTGAGGACGTCCCAGCAAATGTGTCCTCTGACCCTTCAAGCCCGTTATGGCTCACAGAGTGACGGCCTCGTCAGAGGGATGAGCGGCCTGCTCGGGGCTGTAACTGTGTGGACGTGTTCACTGCAGGCAGAGCATGGAGCCACAGAGAGGGAAGAAATCTACTTATCTCAGACATTCATGAGCGAAGGCTTTAGTTTGTTCTTCTACCATCATCACACATCCTGGAAAAGGCTCACAGATATGCTACATGCTCAAAAAATGTAAACAGCAAATACGCACTCCTCGAGGACGTTTGTATTGATGCAGATTCTACAGACAGATAGATAGTGTTAAGAATAATTTGACTCTTGTATATATTGTATAGAGTCTTTTCATGTATTTGAACATCTTTTTCTCACTCTATCCTGAATTCCTGTATGTATGTTCGGTGACTGCATTCTTCCCACACATACACACACACTATATGACCTTGCACAGCCCTCTCCTTGCTCCTTATCAGTTGTGCTCGTAACTTGGTGCACCTACAAGACCAGCTGCCTCACGACCCCCTCCTCCATGTGATACACACACATACAATGTTATAAAAGGGAGAAGACATTGTATTAGTGTCAGTTCAACATCTCAGACTGTTTGACACTCTGTATTGTTGTACTCCTTGCCGCAAGTAAAATCCCACTTGATTGCATTCAGCTGCTTCTCGTCATCTTTATTCTGAATTATGTCAGGTGTTGGTAGATAGATAGATAGATAGATAGATAGATAGATAGATAGATAGATAGATAGATAGATAGATAGATAGATAGATAGATAGATAGATAGATAGATAGATAGATAGATAGATAGATAGATAGATAAAGGCAGGGTATACATAAATAACGAAACACTAGAAAACAAACAACAGTTAAATAAGCAAGAGGTTGCAGCAAGCATGATCAGGAGTTATTGCACAAGGAGGTTAAAGTGCAGAGCTCCTTACAATATGCAGAGAAAATCAGTAGAAACAATTTAAAAAATCGATTCCCAATGATAAGAATAAAAACATGGATAGAAGCAGGATAATAATAACAGATAAGAAACAAGTAGAAGCAAGTAATAAGTAAAAACGTAGAAACAAGTATAAAACTGAGTAACTACAAGAGAAATAAAAACATGTATAAAAGTGGAATAATAATAGTAATAGATGAGTGACTAGTGTCAATAACGCTAATATATATATGTGTATATATATATATATATACATACATATATATATGTATATATATATATATATATATATATATAAACATTCTATATCATTTTCAGGAAAATAATTACTTTGACTGTTTGAGCTTATGGCGATTAGTTTTGTGTTTGCTCTGTATCGCCTCCCTGAAGGCAGAAGTTCATACTCCAGAAAAACAAAATGACAAGAATCATTCAGAATTTGTTTGCCTGGTTGAGGACGACACCTTCAAAGACAGAATCAGTACGGCCTCAGTGTTTGACAGTTATCGTCTACACTCTTTGGTTAATGGTAACAACAGGACAGTTTAAAGTAGAAGACAAGCTCCATGATCCAGATTTAAACTTTAGACACCTACACTCTTTAAGGACCTGAATTTAACTTTCTTAAGTTCTGGAATCATTTAAAACTCATCTTGTTCTTTCTCTTCTTGTAATAAAAAAAACAAAACTTGTTGGAAATTCTGTTAAAAGTTAAGTAAAGTTTCACAATTTACATTTATGTGGATGCCTATCTTACCATGAGGTTGGCTATAGAAACCTCTCACATGAGATAATGAGGATTAATTAATTACCAAAACAAACATGAACATTCACTTAAGCTCGATGATCTGACTGTAAAAACTTTCTAAACATCTGAGCATCTCCGGTCAATCTGCCTCCACGCAGAGCTAACGTTCAACAATATCACATCTGAAAACCACAACATGGCTGTTCTGTCTGTTAAATTACTTTAGATATTCTTATCAGCTTGTTTTCTTTTGCCGTGATGTAGTTCTTTCTTTTTCGTTTATTTAATTAGAAAAGAGAAAACTCAGTATTACACCGACAGCTGTAACCATCCTGCATTCCCCAGTCTTTGCTGAAAGATGATTAAACTCCTGAAAATGGGAAACATGTTTTTACCAACAGCACCTCACCTGTTTTGGGGTCGACGGAGAAATATGGCTGTCCTTGTAGAATACTGTAGACGATCTTTGCGCTGTTTCCGTAGGTGGGGTCGTCGGCATCAGTGGCTGTGATTTGCAGCACAGACGTGCCTGAAAATAAAATGAACAGGGTAAAATTATTCCCACATACTGTCATACTCAAAGGTCTTTTCAAAGGTTAATGCTGGGATATTGTTGTGGGGAAGCTATTTGTTGAAAATCTCCTAGCAACCATGTGAGGAGCTGTTAGTCTGTGGGAGAATTACTGTGCACTAAATGTTAATACATGGCAGCGAGGTTAGCGGCAGGTACTTAACATGCTGGACACATCCTCACCCAGAGAGATGAGATGCTGCAGAAGGGTTTAGCATGCTTTAGCAAATACTATTCTGCATAATATTCCACCACAGAGCCTACCTCAGGAAGGATTAAAATGTTTTTCTGATACCGTCAATCCATCACTGCACCCCCCTGTGACCGGGAGCATGTGACCATTGGATCCATTTACAGATTAAAGTTTAAGGAAACATGTTTTCTCAGCTGAGGCACACAGCCACAGTCAGAGAATAGAAAATGTGCTTATGTGGAAGTTGAAAAATAATACAGGTGAATGATATGTACTAACATATACCTACTTATGTTGAGTCAGAGTGGACAGAAATAGTTTTAAAATCCCATAAAATCTTTTCTTAAAGGGACTGTTCTGGGTTAGCTCCATGTGTAAATAAATAAATATAAGTACATATATAAATTAGGAATGCCACTTTAGTGCATTAATTAGATTAATTAATTACAATGCATATTGATGGGTTATAAACATTAACTGCAAGATGAATTTTATCACAGTAACATGTTAATATTGGCCAGTTTAAGGACCTGTACATGGCACTGGCACATGTCACTTCACACGTGTCGCTCATCAAACCAAACAAAGCCCAGGTGACAACAGGAATGGCATATTTAAGACTTAGTCTGATTTTATTTCTGAATCTATGTATCTATATCTGTACTGCATTCTTTAATAATGCATCAGGTCTAATTGGTTTGCTGGATGTCCTCGACCTTTTTCTTATTTTGAATTTGATTTATGAAACACACTTAACCCGTTAAAGCCAATTGTATCATATTTGATACATACTTTTATAATCCCTCTTTCTACTCAATATGATCAACAAATTACAAAAAAACATCTGAATACAATCAGATAAATGATAAAAATGTCCTCAAATGGATTATCAGTTGCCAAAAACACCTAATGTATCAAATGAGATACAAAAAAACTATATTTGTTGAATTTTAAGGACATTTTGATTTTTATGGATTTTAGCAGAAAGTGAAACAAACATTTCAGCTCCAACAAATTATAATTTTCTGGTTATAATCTATGCTCTTGGGCTTTAAAGGGTTAAAGTGTAATCTGAGTTGAGCTGAGAATTTTCTGGACAAGACACCCTAACTTTGGTTTTATTCAATCATCAATAAAATGTGGATTTATAATCTTCTCTTCTTAGTGTATTCATTTAATTACTCATGCACTACAATTTTTTAAAGTCCTAGACTTCAAATTCTTTATTTGGGGACTTTAAGCAGATATGAGATTAAAATGTGGTTAATTAGATTAATTAATTATAAATCCTGTAATTAATTAGATTAATTAATCACCTGACTGCACTAAAATAAAATATCCTTCACATTTTGTTTGGTAAAAGGTTAATTAAAACTCCATGTTGCAGACTGATCCACTGTGATAATGTTAAAAAAAATAAAGCTTTAATCTGCATTTTCTAAAACAACTGTTTTAAATCCTGCCACAATATCAAGCATCTTTTGTTGCCGTAATAAAAATGAAAAGGTTCTTCCAAATCCTTAAAGGTCATTTTATTTTAAAAACTATCAAATAATTCACTTTTTGGTACAACTTATTAAAACCTTTCTGCAAAATCATTTTTTTCTGCTGCATAAATCAAATAAATGTGCAGAGAGAGGCGCTGATGGATTAATGCCCTTCATAGATGGTAGTTTGAGAAACTGTGCAGAGCTGTTGGTGGAGGGGGCCAGTATTATATCTCTTTATGGGCCCCAGATTTCACTTTTCTGTGTTAAACACAACAGATAACCAACATGATAAAGGTGTCCTATAGCTCGACTGATCAGTAAAAACAGTTCAGATATAAACATTTAAAGTCTGAAACACTTCCAGCTCATGAATAAAGTCAGGACCAGGCCACCGGTATAATCTTATTTTTAAACTTCTCACCACAGAAACAGGCCGTACTGTGTGATTTAAAGCACTCCACAGTTAAACAGTCTTTTCTGGACATTTTCAGCCCCAGGAACATTAATGTAACACAGCCCTTAGTTTGCTTGTGCTTTATCTTAAAAAGAAGAAGAGCTTTAAACACAGAGGAGGGTCCTGGATTTACACTGTTATTCAAAAATGAGGCATTAAAACCATCCTGGTCCAATTTAACACATGACATGCTGCTCATCCAGCATTACAGGCTTCATTAACCCATTATCATTTCAGAGTGAGTGCTCTTTAATTGCATTGTGAGCCTGCGTTGGTGCATTTGTATACGTCCAGCTCTGTTATGTAATGGGACATACGAGCTACATGACTCACAGTAAATCTTCCTGCTGTGCTGTTCTCCTCTGGGATCAACCCGTTAGTCCAGGGAATAAAACTCAATTAAACAAGTGGACCTCAGCACTCTGTGGTAGGACTTGTTTTTTATTGGAAAACCTGAGTGCAGAGGAAAATGACAGCCATAATGAGGCCAGCCTGACAGCGTGCTCGGTCACTCTGAGGCTGTCAATCATGCTGAAGGAACCGGGATGGAAATTTGATTAGTGACAATAACGGAGGAGGAAGCACCGAGGGGAGCCAACAGACCCACAGCTCCACCGTTTTTAATGATTCAGGAAATAGATGAGCCCGATGTGATGAATGAGGTTCAACATGCGGCCCAAAGACATCTGAGGAGGAAAGGCTAAGACGGTCACAAGAGTTTATCTGTTTGAAAAGCTCACAGTTTGACTTAGAGTAGATTCTTATAACCAACTTTCACGACCGCTCGAGTCCGTTCACGGTCTCTGTTCCCAAATGTCTTCTAGTTTCTATTTAGAGTAAACTGTTGTCGTACACTAGAGCTGGATGTTGCATGACTCTGCATCAGGGATGTAACGGTATGAAAATTTCATAACACGGTTATGATTATTATCACAGTATTATTACACTGTACTCAAAATGTTCAAAAAAGTACTTTAACACAGTTTTGTAATCATTTAACTCCTTTAATATTATTTTAACACTTCTTTTGTCTTTTTGTCAATAATTGTTTCAGGAAATGTCCTATAGGTAAATTTGTTTAAACTTTTTTCATTAGAAATAAAAGTAAACAATTCTGGCAAGTGTCATTATTTTGTTATAAATGTTTAAACTGTGTGAAATTACAAGAAAAGGAAAAAACAGATTTGTACATTAAACAGGATTCTCTTTATAAACAATTGTAAAT
This sequence comes from Scarus forsteni, assembly GCA_036419115.1. Classification (NCBI taxonomy): domain Eukaryota; kingdom Metazoa; phylum Chordata; class Actinopteri; order Labriformes; family Labridae; genus Scarus; species Scarus forsteni. The sequence goes on along the minus strand of JAZDUH010000262.1, from coordinate 5,821,504 downwards.
GAACATGTTCAAATTTTTTGAGATGATAAAAATAAATTTAATCTATTTTACAAACACTCAGACATTTCAGTTTTCCTGCAGCATTAGTGTCCATGTTACAGCTCGTTATATTAGACCATGTCCAGGCCTTTTTATTTATTTATTTATTGTTTTACTTACGATAGTCCCTGAAGCAGTTAGCCCCCTTCATGACTCTCCTCTGGTCTCCCCTTTCCATGGCAGATCTCCTCCACATCTCCTTCTTTAATATTTACAAATTATGATTGATGAAATCCATAAAACACAAACTATGATGGAAAAAGACGACCTATTACGACAAAATAAAGCGAATAAACGGCAAAAGAACGACAAGAACTCACTCCATAATGATCCTAATGATGTTATTTCCAACCTTTATACATTATTTACTCAGAAAATCCTGATAAACCTCCTATAATTCACTCAGGTATGGCTCTCTGAATCATCTCTCTCTCTCTCTTTCTGCTCGTTTACTCGAGGAGTTACAGCAGTTTTAATCACACACATTTCCCCTCCACATCTTTTAAAATCCAAACTTTGACCAGACTTTAGACTTTGTCTGTTTGGAGTTGTAAGAGTCTGAGCGAGGCTCCAGCAGCTGAGGACAAACATTACAGACTGCACATGCTCGTCTCTGTTAGCGACACACAGCTGCTTCATCGAGGTTCAGACTCACATAGTTCAGACTTTACAGACAAAGAGCAGCATCACCGTGAGTCACTGATACAGTGTGGTGATCAAACACGGTATAATGGTTATTTTAATAGGACACAATAATGTCCTATTAAATTTTACCTAGGTTTACCATTTTGCCGGTAACCGCCACATCCCTACTCTGCATCAGGACTCACTTGAACATTGTTTCAGAACCACGTCTGCACTGTGAGCCTGATCACATTTACCCTCTCCGGTGTTGGTCCACCTTCATTCGGACCTGATCACTTTTTAAAATGGCAGTTTTGTTGTAAAGCCATTTCAGAGACCACAGGAGTCTCCTTTATCAGAGCATTCAGCCTTAATAACAGTGTGTAATACCTTTATGACTAAGGTCAGGTTAAAGCGGTCTGTTCTCAGGTCTTCCTCATATTGAAGTCTGGTTTTTATTTTCCTTCCCCTCCACTCTGGCTCGTGACAAATCTGCTGATATACTGCAGCCTTATACAGCACAGTGACTTAATGTGACCTCAGCACTAAAACACATCATCCAATGAAGACCTTTATGACACTGTCTGGACAATATAGGCTTCATAAAAGACTTTATGGCAGCTGCTGTACTGCAGAGCACAGGAGCAGACAGATGTAGCTCATAAGGTGTCAGATTCAGAAACAGGAAGTCCAGGAGTCTTTAACAGTGAAATCACATCAGACAGGAACAACAGGAGAAGAGCGGAGACGTCTGAATCTGTCTTCATGTACACTGTTGTTATAAAGCTCTCTGTTGGTCAGTCTACTCAGCACTTTAGAGCACTAAAGATAACCCTGCAGTGCAGATGGATCCCCCAGATTCATTGTCTGAAATCACACAGATCCATCGTGCCAAGTTTAAATCTCCTACGACTTCACGGCCAAAATCTGCAGAGGTGACGACAGCAGGAAGTGACAGCATGTCTGAAATCAACGGCGGCTTCTGAAGCATCTCCATGGATGTGGTAAAATCTGCAGTTTAATCAGAAATAGACTAAACCTATGACGAAAAGACAAAAGAACTGTAATGATGACGGTTAGCCTGTGGTCTTCTACGAGGTTCATGTCACATGTAAACGGGGCTCGACAGTGTGAGGAGGTACTCGCATTTGCTACTAAAAACATTACAGTTGAGATTTGCATTTGGTAGCACCTGTGCGACTACGAAAAATGACCGTTCAAAACATGTTTTATCTTGTGTTGAATACGTTGGAGGTTGTGTCCGGTGGTATTCCTGAACGCAGCCTCAGCTGGAAACATGTTCAGCTTTGAAACGTTTGTTTTATTGATCTAACTGCACCGCTAGCTAGCCTTCAGTATACCCGATTATATTATTCATCTATGTGGTAATTTAATGTGATACCATATCTGAGTGTGACTGACAGAACGATGGTCCGATCAGCAGCTGCTGTTGTTCTTGAAGGTTCTGCTCCAAAAACATTTTCTGTGAGCTCTGCTCCAATGGACTAGTGAAATATTTCAATGATAGATATACAGAACTATCCTACTCAACAACATACTTTTACTTCCTTTATTTAACAGAGCTGCACCCAAACCTCCAAACAACCACAGTAATCACATCTGAACTGCACATGATGATGGTTTAATAAATAAACATTAAATCTTGTAAAATAAATGTCTGCTACCAAACCCACTGTTAGACTGGTTAATCAATAAATGTATTATGTTCATAAGACATTTCCCATCATTCCTGCACCTGTTAATCAGTCTTGTTAAACTTTGCTCAGTGTTTTATAAACTCAGTGTGACTCCAACAGCTCATTTAAAAAAACATAGTTGACAGGTTTGCTCATCATAAGAAACGTTGCGCTGCTTTTTTGAAAAGTTTCTTGTACATTTTGGCAGTTGTAAACTGTGTTTTTGAGCTTAAAGTGCAGCTAATTTGCAGTTGTTGTTCCCCCAAACTCAGGAGGGATTTAATGCTCATTCTACTTCCAAAATAAAATAAACTCAGAAGCTACACAAACTATTTTGTCCCTTTTCATACACAAAGGTAAATCTTTTTGGCAAAAGGAGGAAAAACTTATGTTTCCATCCAAAAGAAATCATTATAGCCAGAGTTAAATGTATTTCTAATGTAGCTGTAACTGTTTACACCATGATAAAGCTGAAGAGGATCAACATTAAATTTAGATAAATTACTATGTACAATTAATGTGCAATCCTCAATCCTCTAACAATGTGCAATTACAGTGTGTAAGTACGCCCATGTACAATCACTTATCTCATGTGCAATTACTCAGTAAATGTGAAAATAACCTTCATAGGATTTATTTTTAGTTTTGTTTCCAAGCCCTTTGTATATTTTTTTTATATTTTATGTCTTATATAGGTAGAGTGATGTACATGCTGCTATCTTTTATACTTAAGTCTATTTTTTATTCTATTAAAGCTGTCCACTTAGCTGCTGTAACAATGTAAATTCCCCCGCGTGGGACGAATAAAGGTTTATTCTATTCTATTCTTTTCTATTCTATACAGCCTGACTTTGTCTGTTTGGTTACAAAAATCAAGGTTGGACTGTTCAGTGATAACAGAGTTATAAATAACAGGAGCTCTCCCTTCACTTCTGTGTAAAGGAAAAGATGATCCACCTCCAAACAAAAGGATGTTAAAGAAATTAAGAGCCAAATAAGAAGAAAGGCCACAGTGAAACTGGAATGTAGAGTAGAAGAACATTAACCCACGCTTTATAAAGATTTCCCTTTCAATACAGAAAAGTAATATATCACATTAAAATAAAGAAATAGGTAAAAGTTGTCTTGTTCTTGTTTTTACCGACCGGGTTGTTTATTTCAGTAGAAACATCTGGAAACAGAAAACATCCCTCCACATCCAACAAATAAAGTCAATGCACTTTTACAAAGAAAATAAAGGTCTGAAAAACAGACTGAATCCAGCCTTTAACTAAATCAACAGTCTACCACAGCTCTCTTTCATCTGAACTTTTGGTGATGTTTGGTATAAAAACCCTCAATTTCCCAAACCAACAAACCAGCAATTAGTCTGTGAGCTGCAGCTGACTCTTGGTTGGTTGAAATAAGATGTCATATTAATGGAAAAAGACGTCAATACACTGCTTTTCAGGGAGGCCTGCCTTCAGATACTGGGCTGCTTTGAAATCCCAATGTGAAAGAAAAATGTCTTCAAAAGACACGAGATGTTAAAGGAAGTAAAACAGCATTGATCTGTCTTATGATGGATGGAAGCTTTTACTGGAAACAACATTTGAGGGGAGTAAAAGGAAGGAAATAAGTCTGACTGATGGGAAATCAGTATTTAGCTGCATATACAGAAGCCAACATTGACCATGCGTGTTATTCCGATCAATTTCCGTGCATTAGTTCTAATAACAGTCACTTAATCCCAGCATTTCATCCAAACAAACCACCACATCGTCCTCCTCCTGAATCCAGAATCAAACAGCAATTTTACCAGAAGTGAGCGAGCTGACAGGAAAGGCGAGCTTCTAACTCCAGAGATGTGGGCGACAGCAGGAAATTGATACTCCTCATGTCTTCTGCCCACAAAAATACGTCTGCATAAACACGAGATATGACGCAGAGCTGTTGAACTACCTGGCAAACGCCCAGCTAATCAATTTAGACGAGAAAGAGACAGGCACATCACAGCCAATTAGCAGGCACACATTTGCAGACAATCACTTCCTGCGCTCCTGAGCGGCGGTATTGACGAACGCGGGGGGATTAGTGCTCTGGAGTGTGAGGATGGTGATTGTTACAGCCGATTTGAAGCTCCAACGCAGAGCCGAGGAGGAATCTCTTTAATGGACAGCAGAAAAAAGAGGGGCGGGGAGAGAAAAGGGGCTAATTATTTTCCCACCGCAGTCGATGATTTCCTTCCTTGGGTCGTCATTGGCGATTGATCTTTTCTGTGCACTCCATGATTAAGTCTGCAAAGTGGAGACTGGAACTTTAAAATGGCTGTTCTGATTGGATTTGAGCTAAGGGTGCCATAAACAGATTAGTGCTGCAAATAGATATTTCACGAGCCTATTACGCTCATGAAAGGTTATGTTTCTATGGATCCTAAAGCTCTTTATGCACACTTTAACTCTAAGCTCTCCCGTTATGGCCAACCTCCATTCTCCTGTAAAACAGCAGCATGGAGAACCAGCCAATCACGAATCAGCAGACTATGAAATGAAACAGCCTGGACAGTAAAGAGCAGAGAGACACCAAGACCTCCACTTCAGGTTTCTGAGTTCTGATTTTCACGTCTTTATGAACAATAATGTGTCTCAGGTAGCTCTATCAGCTACACCTGGCTAGCACTGTTTAAGACTCCCTTTAGCGCTGGTTCAACTTAACCCTGGACTAAATTCAGTCAGACATCTTGGCAAGCTACAATAACATCTGTTCCTCACCCACAGCAACACGGCCCAATAAGAGTCCTTTAAAGCAGGAAGAGGAGGAGCTACGAGTGAGATGACAACAGGAAGTAAGTGTTCAAACTGTTCCTGTTAGCATAACGCCGACATCGCCAAGAAAGTGAGTTACCTTAGGAAACAAAATAAAATTCAACAAACCTGGACCACAAACTGCAAAAGTGTTATAAAGTTAAATGGAACACCCGAGGAGGCCAGAGTGCTGGTAATCAGGAGCATGGAGGAGCATCTAAGGTAAAAACTTTTCAAACACAATGTCACACGCTGAGAATTATCACTCTTTAGCACCTGGAGACCAAACTATGACAATCACCTAAGACTGGAAACATTTGAATATAACAAACATAATTCACAGGATTTGGAGCATGAACAGGTGGATTTAGTTTCTGTTGTTTATTTATTTATTTTTGATCATGATTTTTATTATATTATTAATATTTTGTGCAGTTGGTTATGTGTGATTATTTTGTCAGTACTGTCTTTGTCACTTTGGAAGTAGGTTAATTACTGATGTGTAAGGTGAAGGGTGGGACCAGATAAGTTTGACTTCCTCCCTTTTCAACATGCAAATGACACATTTTGTTGTTTTGGACTTTGGTTGCTGCTTTTACTTTGTTATGTTAAAACATATTTTTGTTTTGTTCAAATTAAAAAAAAAAAAAGAACAGAAATTAGCCTGGATGCTAACAGCTTCAGTAGCTCCCCTTCCAATGTGTTCCACATTATCTACATGGCCTGTAATAAGCATGACTGACAGAATATTCATCCAATCAGCTGCAGGATATGCTTTGAAAACACCTTCTAACACAGGGGTGGGCAACTGTAATAGCCAAGAGGGCCCATAAAACCATTTTTCCCAGCCTGAGGGCCTCATTGTTACAAATTTTCAGAAACTCTCGATGATGAAAAAGAATGTTGGATAAACAACAAATGAGAATATAAATTTGTCATAAAATTAACCTACCAATATTCATATATTACAACTTAAATACAAGTTATTATGCATAATCAAATGAACTTGACATAGAATTAAAGCCAATGAAGCTATTTTCAAATCAATAAAATGATGTTATTCACATTTTTAAAGCTCTAATATTTTCCTGCCATTTTTTAAATATAGTATTGAGTAATACTTGATTCATAAGAGAGATTTAGAGACACTATTATGGCAAAGTAAGGTCATAAAAAACTTACATAAGCCAATAAAATATCAGTCTAGATTATATAGAATTATTTCTATTGGATATCTGAGTTTTCTTTATATTTACAACTGCTGGTTGGAAATGAACAGCGGGCCACATTTAGTGATGTGGAGGGCCGCACTTGGCCCCCGGGCCGCCACTTGCCCACCTCTGTTCTAACAGGAAGTAGCTGCTCATACAGATATTAGCATCAATGCTAACAGCTCTAGTTGTGGTTTCATCCCATCTGGACTGCACTTCTCTGTCTACTGAAAAACAAACAGCACTGATGTTTGTGTTGTGTTAATGGAAGTTTTAACCAGGTGTAAAAAGCAGGCCGTGGGTTTCCTGTTGCTTCCATTGCTTTAATTAGTCGTTGTTTCACAGGACCATTCATATGTTCCACCAGTCCAGCTGACTGTGGATGATTTGCTGTATGTAATTTTATTGCACTCCCAATTCTTTCAACAGAGTTTTTACTTTTGTGCAGGAAAGTGTGTACCATTATCTGAATAATTAATTTTAAAAATACTCTCTTTCAGCACTTTAACTGTGAAATCTGCATCAGCATGTGCAGCTGAGTGTTTTTCAGTCCAGTTACTGTAATGTCATACAATAATAAGACAAAACCTTTTATTTTCACTTTTATCTAAGTCAATGTAATCCATACTTAGAACTTGAAAAGGTGATGTTGGTTCAGGAAATGAACCTTGTTTTGTTCACATGCCTCCTTGAGCATTATTCTTCTGTCATATCAAACATTTTTTAACATGCATGTTTTTGGAAACAACTGAGAGCATTTCTTTAAAGATATGACACTTTCAATCCACTTCAGACATAATAGGCAAGAGTTTGTTCATCCATGAGCTTCATGTTTTGTCCATTACGACTGTGACGGACTAACGTTTGACCAATCACCTTCCAGATCTTCTTCTGAAAGCTTCTGCTGATTCTCAAACTTTCCGTGGTTTGGTGTCTGGATGGAGAAGTGGGCTGTACTGAACGGTCCATCTGAGGATCAGAAATACTTACAGCTGACTTCCTTCTTATAAGTGTTGGAGAACTGCCTCGACCAAAAAAATGAACAGTGACAAAACAGAGTAGAGGCAGTCTGAGCAGTTTAAGTCTGGTGAGATTTTAATGAGGCAAAGGTACAGAACAGCCTCTGAGCAGCATATGAGGTCAGAAAAAACCTCTTCTCTTCTCTACACTTTATATTGTGTTTGTGCGTCATAACACCTCTGATCAGGACATGTGCAAAAACTCCTTTTCTGGGAATAGTAACTTTAGATTGTTGCCAACCCTTTCCCGTAAACGGGTCCCATCCTGCCAAAACTTAGCAGAGGAGGTTCATCCAAACATCTATCAGGACAAACAACTCCATCCATGGATAAGGAACACTTCATTTTGACATATCAAATTGAACAGATGTTTCCTGCTCCTACATAAGCAGTTTGCTTTTAACACACAGGACAGCATTGAAATTCAAAAGTGGAACAATATCAGATGAATTAATTCTGCAAAATAAAGATTTATATTAATGTGTATGTGTTTGTGGACCTTATTTCAGACATTCATTCAACATGCTTCAGTAAAACCTCACAGTGTTGCTTAGACTTCATTATTCAAAGACAAAAATATGTCCAGAAAATTCATCTCCGCTTGATAAAAGTGGCTCACCAGATGCATTTGTACTACACAGCTATGCCTTGTGTCCCAACCTGCATAACTTTTGGAACATTTTGGAAGATGCTGGTGGATTTAGGACCAGAGCCAATCCTGATAACTGGAGTTTCAGAAGGCACAAGGAGACTGAAGGTAGCTCAGCAAAGTCGATTATTCGAAGGACTTCTAACTGCTAAAAAGATCATTTTTCTTTTTGGGAGGAAGAAAGAAGCGCCCACGGTCAAACACTGTCTTACTGAGTTAACAGACGTTCTGCAGGCAGAAAGGATTTGATTTTTCTGAGAAACAAACTCAGGAATTTGATAAGATTTGGCACCATTTAGTCTCCTATGAAAGAATAAACTACTGTAATCCTGTATGTGACCTACAGTGTGTGTAACATTAGGGAGCATGCAAGGGCTGAGGGTTTGAACTGGGGATTGTTTTTCCTAATGCTTATTTATTTATTCTCTTTCCATGTTCTGTGTTCTCTCTATCAAGTAAGGATAATTTGTCCTTTAAAAAAATCCCCACTAAATTAACATCCCTCCTCACTGATGTTCATACTGTTGTGATAAAAAGGAAGAGAGAGGTTTTTTTCTACTGACATATACAGTCAGGTCCATAAACATTTAGACACTGACACAATTTTCAGCATTCCAGCTCTGTATAACACCACAATGGAATTAAAACAATCAAAATGTGCTTTAAGTGCAGACTTTGAGCTTTAATTTGAGGGTATTTACATCCAAGCCAGGTGTACGGTCCAGGAATAACAACACATTTTATATGTGCCTTCCTCCTTTTAAGGGACCAAAAGTAATTGGACAATTGGCTTTTCAGCTGTTCCATGTCCAGGTGTGTGTTATTCCCTCGTTATTTCATTATCAAGGGGTAGATAAAAGGCCTAGAGTTCATTTCAAGTGTGTTGTATTCATTTGGAATCTGGTCTCTCAACATGAAGTCCAAAGAGCTGTCACTATCAGTGAAGCAAGCCATCATCAGGCTGAAAGGTCAACACAAATCCATCAGAGAGATCACAAAAACATTAGGTGTGGCCAAATCAACTGTTTGGTACATTCTTAAAAAGAGACAACGCACTGGTGGGCTCAGCAACACCAAAAGACCTGGAAGACCACGGAAAACAAGTGTGGTGGATGACAGAAGAATCCTTTCACTCATCAAGAAAAACCCTCTCACAACAGTTGGCATGATCAAGACAACTCTCCAGGAGGTCGGAGTATCTGTGTCCAAGTCAACAGTTAGAAGAAGACTTCACCAGAGATAATACAGAGGTTTAACTACAAGGTGTAAACCATTGGTGAGCCTCAAAAACAGGAAGGCCAGATTAGAGTTTGCCAAAAAAACATCTAAAAGAGCCTGTTCAGTTCTGGAACAACGTCTTACGGACAGATGAAACAAAAATCAACTTGTACCAGAACTACAGAAAGAGAAGAGTATGGAGAAGGGAAGGAACTGCTCAAGATCAGAAACCACCACCTCATGCCCATGTAATGGCGTGGGCGTGTATGGCTGCCAGTAGAACTGAATCTCTTATTTTTATTGATGATGTGACTTCTGATAAGACCAGCAGAATGAATTCTGAAGTATTTTGGGCAATAGTATCCGCTCATATTCAACCAAATGCTTCAAAACTCATTGGATGGCGCCTCAGAATCTAGATGGACAACCCGAAGCATACTGCAAAAGCAGCCAAAGAGTTTTTAAAGGCAAAGAAGTGGAATGTTCTGCAGTGGCCCAGTCAATCACCTGACCTGAATCTGATTGAGCATGTATTTCACTTGCTGAAGACAAAACTGAAGGGAAAATGCCCAAAGAACAAGCAGGAACTGAAGACAGCTGCAGCAGAGGCCTGGCAAAGCATCACCAGGGATGAAACCCAGAGTTTGATTATGTCCATGGGTTCAAGACTTCAGGCTGTCATTGACTGCAAAGGATTTGCAACAACGTATTAAAAGGTGACGACCTGATTTATGATTATGTTAGTCTGTCCAATTACTTTTGGTCCCTTAAAAGGAGGAAGGCACATATAAAATGTGTTGTCATTCCAGGACTGTACACCTGGTTTGGATGTAAATACCCTCAAATTAAAGCTCAAAGTCTGCACTTAAAGCACATTTTGATTGTTTTAATTCCATTGTGGTGTTATACAGAGCTGGAATGCTGAAAATTGTGTAAGTGTCCAAATATCTATGGACCTGAGTGCATCATGATGCCACTCTTCAATATTTGAAACAAACAAAAAAAACTGTCAGGCTTTCAGCCATGGGAACCATTCGTGCTAAAGCACCAGCTCACTCCTGGACTCATTTCTGCACCACTACATCATCTTTATAGATTCTTTAGTTTAGCAGATTTTTACGTTTCTGTCTGCACAGTTCTCTCCAGAGCTTCAGAACATTTTGATCAGTAAGCCTGCGTTCAGCTAAATGGAGAATGGCCTCATGTTAGACTTTGCCTTCGCCTCTAAATCTCAGAGACTGTCCCCGTGTGTGTGTTTGAAGGATGCTGTGAAATATTTGAGCTCAGTCCTTTGGAGCGAATGTGCTTTGAGGCAGAATACACCAGACTGGGGAAACGGGTGGCTTTTGTTCACCGGAGCTAAAAACAGAAGTGTGCAATAAAGAAATAAAAAATAGATGTTTCACCACATGAAGCTGGGCGTATGAAGAGCGGCTGCAGTCTCCGAGGAGGTGGAGAGAGAGGCTCTTTCTTTTCTTTGCCTCTGTGATGTGAAGGACTCCACCGTCTCCATGGCGGGGTTTGCTGTGGAGGCATTATTGAGTGCTTTATAAAGACCTGCCCACTCGGGATGCCATCACAGCAAACCCGAAAACAAAGATGAGAAAGAGGACTGGGCTGGCTTACTGCAGATCAAACATCCTGCAGAACATTATCCGGGAAGGACGGAGCAGAATGCTGCACGGGCTAATAGCATGTTTGATCACGTTTGTTCATGCTAAAGCCTTCCCATGAGCCATGTTCAGCTCTGAAAACATACATAAGGCAACCATTTATTGACTTAATAACGCCTCTCGTCTACGCTGCAGGTATAAAACGGATCACGTTCATTGACCTTCATTTAATCAGGAAAACCTCATGAGGTGAAAAATCCTTTTTTCAAGAGTTTCCTGGTCGAGACAGATAAATACAGGGTTCCCTCTCTTTTCTAGAAATCATTTTCCAGGACATTTTCCAGGACTTTTTCCAGGACATTTTCCAGTGTCACATAACCAACTGAAGTCACACTGTTGCTGTGGGCAGTTTTCAATTCTAGTTAGCCTTCTATAAATCAAGATTAGAGGTTGATGAACAATATCTCTAGTTATTAATCATATTGATCTTAAAATTTATTTGTTTCTAACTCTCCAACACGAACATTGTCTGTTAGCTCTCTGTTTAGTCTGGCTTTTATGTGTCTTACTATTATGGTTATACATATTTTTTAATCTCTATTTACTCTGCTTTTTTAAGAATATATTTTGTTAATTTAGCCTAAATTTTATTTTGTTTATTATTTTTTTATTAATTCTTTCTGTCCCCATTGTTTTGAGTTTTTATATTTTATGCCTTAACTAGCATTATTTTACCTTCTCACATTTTCTGGCTACGTGTACATTTTTACTTCATGTCTTATGTTTCAAGCTAGAAGGAAGACAAATTATTTTCCAGGACAATTTAAGCTTTTCCAGGACATTTCACTTTTTTCCTCATTTTCCATATGTTTTTCATGACTGGAAAACTGGGCAATCATTTTCCAGGTTTTCCAGGATGCGCGAGAACCCTGTAAAAACCAAATAGCTAACAAAAGACTGCAATACATTAAGAAAGAAAAGTCCGTTTCAGATAGCCAAAAAAATATCTATGTAGGAAAGACAAAGTGCATCAGAAAAAACATCTGCAGCCAGATTTGTCCGATCACATTGTGCACAAAACTGCACCAGACTTCACAAACATCACTCAGGTGTTTCTGCTAAACTTGTTTTGGTCATTTTATTATCAATTATTAATATTAATTTTGATAGTTAGGCCACAGGACACGTGCAATCAATTACATGAATCTTGTTATGCCACCACTTTTGTCTATTTCAATTCAGTGTTCATTTTGTTAACTAATTATTTTCATCAGCAACTTTTTTTTCCTGATGAAAACTACACAGTAACTAATAAAAACAAAAACTCAAACTAAACTAACTGACATTTTCATCAACAAGTAAAAACTAGACTAAAATGTCTGACAGACTTAATCCAATCAGACCTAATATGGTCATGTAGGAAGTAGAGACAAGTGATGAATCTATCCAATCACAGCTACTTTGGTTGTGTTAAAGGTTGGATGAGTTCAGAGGGACATCCAATCACATCTGCCTTAGCTTGGTGGTGGTGGGATAAGTTGTGGAGCGATCCAATCAGAGCTGCTCTCTTTATGAATTGATATATTCATGTAGAGCAGGTTCACTGTTTGTTGTCAGTTCTGGTATTGTAACTGAGATGCTCTGCCAGGTAGCCTAAATAAAGGTGACTGCATTTCACACAAAGGAACATTTGTTTCTGTTCATTTAGACATTCAGACTTTACTAACATTCAATAAAGGCTTAGTAGATGTTAGGTAGGTAGGTATGTAGGTAGGCAGATAGACATTCAGACTTTACTAACATTCAATAAAGGCTTAGTAGGTGTTAGGTAGGTAGGTATGTAGGTAGGCAGATAGACATTCAGACTTTACTAACATTCAATAAAGGCTTAGTAGATGTTAGGTAGGTAGGTATGTAGGTAGGCAGATAGACATTCAGACTTTACTAACATTCAATAAAGGCTTAGTAGATGTTAGGTAGGTAGGTATGTAGGTAGGCAGATAGACATTCAGACTTTACTAACATTCAATAAAGGCTTAGTAGGTGTTAGGTAGGTAGGTATGTAGGTAGGCAGATAGACATTCTGACTTTACTAACATTCAATAAAGGTTTAGTAGATGTTAGGTAGGTAGGTATGTAGGTAGGCAGATAGACATTCAGACTTTACTAACATTCAATAAAGGCTTAGTAGATGTTAGGTAGGTAGGTATGTAGGTAGGCAGATAGACATTCAGACTTTACTAACATTCAATAAAGGTTTAGTAGATGTTAGGTAGGTAGGTATGTAGGTAGGCAGATAGACATTCAGACTTTACTAACATTCAATAAAGGTTTAGTAGATGTTAGGTAGGTAGGTATGTAGGTAGGCAGATAGACATTCAGACTTTACTAACATTCAATAAAGGCTTAGTAGATGTTTGATTTTATCCAAGAGGAAATGTGTAGATATTTTAAGTAAAAGACTAAAATTAAATTAAAAACTGCAGTCAAAATTAACAAACAGCTAGCATAAGTTTTTTTTCTTTATTCTTTCACAAAACCTGTGAATAAAATAAAATCATCACAAGTGTACAAAGTCTGTAATAAAGAGGTCATATGGTTTTTCAGTTTTATTTGTTATTTAATGTGTTAAAAATGTCTCCTGGACCTGACACAGCAGCTCTGTGGCAGGTCCAACCTGTCAGACCTCTCCCTCTCCCACCAGCAGCTGCCTATGACGTCATCAAACAGTCATCAAAAATAAATATATGGACCTGATTTAAAGGTGCGATGAGGAGAATCTATTCCCGCCACATAAGGACTCTGCTACCCATGAGCACACGCGGCAACTGTGGTAAAGACGTGACCCAAGCCAAAGTGTGTGTTTGTTGTGATGCTAATGAATGCAGCTCAGACCTTCCTCAGAACTCTGCATTGCTTTACAACTTCTTTTTTCAACAACTTACAGGATGCAAAGCCACGAGGTAATGTATCTCTTTCTAGTTACGTAGCGGTAGTTTTTGATGTGTGACAACAAGCAATTTTTGGAAAACTTAGTATTGTAGTTTTGTAGCCGGCTATATATCTCTACTTACAGCCCGGTGCTCTAAGACGTGTCTGAATAATATAAATTTGCTCTAGTTTTAATTGTCTTGTTCCTGAAGTTGAGTATCCAGGCCAGTCCAGCCCTGTCCAACCCGACCATGAAGCTAAGGAATAGCATTTATAGCTAACCTATTTAGATGCTATAAAACTCATCTTAAAGTGTGTATTTCCATCAGGCATATATCTAAAAGGGAGACTTTATTGTAATTACTTAGAAACTCCTCACAAACTCTTTCAGGCAAAACATGCATCCATACTGGGGTGAAAACATTCTACTGGTAAGAGGATGAATATTGTAATATGTTACAATATTCATCACAGTTCGGGGGGGGGGGGGGGGGGGTTGCAGACTGAAAAAACAAAATGATCTGAAATTAAATGACGAGTTCAAATCTGATTAAAAGCAGACAATTGTTGCATTACTGTTTTGATTGATTTCATTCATCTGGAGCTTGTTTCTTTTTCAAATGGAGGAACATAAATCACCATGCTATGACTATTGTTTATTTGTCCAAACACTGTTCAGCCCCTTTGGTTAACCCGCTCCGATGGTCAGCCTTCATCTGATGCCGAGTCACTACTCACCCACTTCAGACATCTCTGGCACCGCTGCTACAAAAGGTCCGTCTGGAAATTTGGGTGCGTTGTCGTTGATGTCTTGCACTTTGATGATGAATTCCGACTTTGGTTCCAGGGCCTCCTCTGTGTTTCGGTCCAAGGCTTGTGCATGCAGGACATAATGCCCTTTCCTCTCCCGATCCAGGCTCTTGGTGGCATGAATATCTCCAGTCACCTCGTCGATGATAAATATAGTCCCCGCTCCTTCCCCGCTCAGGATGTATCTGACAGATCCGTCGCCTTTATCCGAGTTTGAGTGAAGCTGCAAGGGAAGCAGACAGACGCTGGGTGAATGAAGGGAAATGCTGCACTGCAGGTAGACTCAGGAATGTATTACTCACTGTAATTCAAGTTTGTTAACTTTACACCAGCATCACTGAAGCACAGAGGGGGACATCTGTTTACAAAGACTGGACCTCAATCACCGAGCACTGACGACAAAGATCAAACTCTGAGCAAAACTTAGCTGCACATTATTAACTCAGCAAACAAAGGACAAGAAAAGCTGAGAGCATGATAATATATGAGCTCCTTAAAGCCCGAGCTAAATTATATTTAAGACAATATCTACAGTTCATGGTAGAAAGGTTAAAGTGTAGACTGTGCAGTGTCAGCTCACTAAAGCACATTATTCTGCTGTTTGTGTTGGTGTGTCTGACATTTCCACAGCTGACAGGGCTCCAGAGTGCAGCCATTTTGGGCGCACATGCACCCAAAATTTGAGAGAATGCACCCAACATTTTTTCTTGGGCGCACCGGTACACAAAGAAAAAATGCTCGGTGCACTCTTACAAATTTAATTTGACAAAAGTATCTTCACAGGCTGCAGGCTAGCCCAAACACATGCAAATACACACACACAGCCCTCAGTAATCATCCAATCAGCAGTTAGTATGCAAATGAGCCCAGACAGAGCCTGACTGTGGTGTCAGGTTTCAGCACGGAGCGGTAAGACTGAAGAAGCAACGAAGCTCTGACAAATTTATATTAGTGAATCTTAATCTTAATAATCACTAACAAAAACAAGTCAAAGTAATGTTAAATACAACATCTATATTTGTTTGATAAACTTTACTGGTTTAGCTGAAGAGTGCTGATTCTGTCACGTGAACAGAAGGCCATCACTGAGTCATCTCACAGATGCTCTTTTGCACACACATAAATAAATCAAGTATCAGATCATGTCTTAAGATCCATGATTCAGATCATGTTCATGTTTCACTGGAGCAAAAATGTAAAGTTTTAACAAATACGACGTCTTTATAAAACAAAAAGCTCCTTCGTCTGAATATTTACACGTCACTACACTTTGTTTTTGAGTCTGACTGCAGGAACCTTTGCATCAGTACCAGCTTCAGCTTCAGCAGAGTCTCCAACACCACATTACTCATTCTCCTCTCTCAGGCTCTGCTGTGCCCGAGCCTCGCTGAAGAAAAGCATCTTTGGAGATTAGAGTTTCTGGAGAAACCTTCATAACGGAGCTCACCAGGAGAAATAAAGAAGAGCAGCCACTGGTTCGACCATAATTGACTCCAAGAGGATTAAGACTTTCATGGCGATCGCTCAGCTGGGTCGACTTTTAAACTTTATTCAGAGATCCTCCAATTCTTCACACCAGCGTGAGACATCGTCATTTAAACAATTTCACTCTCACATGAATAAAACATGTTAAAATACGGCCTTCGCCCACCTCGGGAAAATGTCACAGCTCTACATAACAGAATAATCCTTTTTCGTTTTGCACTGCAGCACTTTGTACACCAGTGGTGTTCCTACATGAAGATGCACATCAGCGAGCGCTGAGTCCAAAGAGCTTCACGAGCTCATGCAGAACAAGATGCAAAACACACAGATGAACAGAAGACACACGTACTCTAAGAGCATGAATAATTCAGCCGGTGTTTGTAAAGCGATCGTCTCTTCCTCTTCCTACATGATCATGCACAGATCAGATGCATGGGCACGAGCAGGGAAATCACACGGACAGAAGTGGGTCAAGCAGAGGGCTGGTTTACATCGCAGTACTGCTGGTAAAAATCTCCTCTGTGACGATGGAGGCTGTAGACTCTGTCACACTTATGATAATAATGATAATAATGATAATAATCATAATAAAAACAATAACATCAAGTCCTGATTCAGAGGAGACGTTTGTACAAAGACCGAGGAGAATCATTGAACCACGGCAGAAAAACCTGAAGCACCAGACCTCTAAAATCAAACCTCTTCATCCAAGATTCTGGAGCTCAGTGCAGTGATTTAAAAAAAAACACTCACAGTGTGACTGAGACATGAAACTGACAAGCAGGGGAAGGACCTTCATCTTTGACCTCTAACACTAACACTGCTAACCTCTAGTTAGAGTTAAGAAGGAATCAAATCAAACTTTATTAAAGCTATGGTCTACGATTTGGAAGCTTGGTACATCTTAAAAACACCGTTTATAAGGCCGTTATGGTCCTATGGTCTGATCTACAGAATATAAAGACCAAAAAGAATGAAAAAAATACATTCAGTACATTATGAGCAGCCTATGTTACAAAGCAGATAAAACAAGATCAGATAAAGATAAAAGCAACTGGGGTTAAAAACAAGAGAATGTAAAATCTGTAAAAACAGCAGAAAAAAATGTAAGAAGAAATAAATAATGTCCTCTAAAGAGAGTCATTGAAATGGGTGTGGTCTGTGTTTAGGAGCTTCATAGCAAAAGGGATGAACACCTCCAAGCCTCTGTGTAGGAGACTCTTAGTTATCGAGGCTATTTAATGATGTGTTCAAGAACAATCCACCACTGAGCCACAGGTGCAGCAGGGGAGACAACAGAGAGACAGAGTGAAGGCAGGCAGAGGCCGGGCTTCAATATGAGGACCAACAGAGACAAATGGAGACAATAGTCATGCTGAGAATAATCAGGAGTGAGTCATCACGCTGCTCCAGGCCAAACAGTCAAACTGCAGCATCTGCCACAGCCCCACGTCTGAGTCAAAGAAGAGCTGCTGATGAGACCTGATAGATCCACACAACACAGACTGAACAGAGGTCTCAGTATACAGGTATGGACCATGACGGCCTTTCATAAATACAGATATCAGGATGATGCTGTAACAGGAACATTTGTCTTTACAGCAGGTAGGTGAGCATGAAACTGGAGTATAATGGCACAAAATGAAAACCACACAGAACCACATGACCACACCTGGACACAAAACAACAACTAAGACAGTGAACCGAGCTAAAACAAGGAACATCAATGAAAGCCCCATAAATAATAAAGTAGGACTTCACATCCACACAGCACGTGCAGCATGCCACCCCCCCCCCCCCCCCCGTGAGCTTGATGTGTGTAAACAACAACATAATGTTTGTGTTCACTCTGAAAAGTTGTTGTCCATCCTAAAACCTCGACTCGGACTACATGCTGGAGCAGATGGTCCCGGTCCAGGACTGCAGCAGATAAGTCATCATTAAAACAGTTTTGAGTTTAAACTGTTTTTTGAATGAGAGTGAGCCCAGGGCAGAGCATGAAGAAGGCAGAGCTGTTGACAACATGGTGATAAACTGCACTGAACTGAGCAACAAGTCCATAGACTGGTCTAAGAAGGCCGGGCAATACTTAAGCAGTCTTTGCAATTAAGCACCTGGACCAGAGTAAAGAGCAAATATGACACAAACAGGACAACTTTTGGATTCTCAGATGCTGTTGAACATGACGGTCACTGCAATGAGGATCTCGTTTGGACTTTCAAAGAGGCCTCAGTATTTACCTCACAGCCATCCTTTATCCACTGATTACACGCTGTGTTGGCCATCAGGGATGGGGGTTGAAACATACCCTGACTAATGGAGTACACACTGAACTGGTCACCAGCCAATCACATGGCTGGCATGCAGAGACAAACAACCGCATGCTCACACAAACTATTACACAAACTATTACACAAAGAGACTTAAGCTCAGTATTATCTTTATAGTGGTTTTAGACTGAGTATGCTGAATGTTTCATCAATCAAACAAAAGATAAAGAAACAATAAAGACCAACCTTAAAGCTGTGGTCTACGGTTTGGAAGTTTGGTACATCTTAATAACACCGTCTATAAGGCCATTATGGTCCTATGGTCTGATCTATGCAATATAAAGACCAAAAAGAATGAAAAAAATACATTCAGTATATCCGCTGCAGAGCAGCATAATAGTTGACCAATCCGAATCGCTGTTCCCGGCTGTTCGGATTGGTCTGTAAGTCCATCCAATCCCCTGTCTCCCCTGCTCTGCACCGTCCCGCCCATGGTCCCGCCTCCTCCCCACTACCTCTCTCATGTACCGGTGAGCAGCTAACTGCACAGCTACTGAAGCATCATGGAGCCGGGAGGCTGCTTCTGTTACCCTCCACATCGAAGAGAAGGAAACGTAAAAGTTTCGAGGAAAAGGCTGAAGCAAGGAAGAAATATGAGCAATACAGGTCCCAACGGAGACTCAACATTGGAGAATCGTAGGGTGAAAAAAGCTGCAGAATGATCTGGGACTGAAAACTGACACGGAGACAGACAAATTTCTGTTGAACAGGTAATAGCTTTGTTTGCTACAGTGGGAGATGTCTGCTGAATAACTCTGGTTAGTCTGTGCCTGTGCTGGCTAATGACTGAACATTGTTGGTCTGAGCGGGTAGGCTCTGTCAGTAGATTTTCGCATAAGTTAGCCACGCATCGTTAGCATTGTAAACTGAGCTGGTGAGGACACGCCGAGAAAGATAAATCCTCACCCACAATCGGCTCTGCTCTGGCGACACCAGACCCACTTCGCCGCCGGTCCAGCTGAAATGTCTACCGCTGTGTGTTACAAGGGGATGACTGTCGTGTTTGTTACTTTCAGCTATGAGAAATCTCATTTATCTTCAACGCCAATTAATATTATATGCCAGCCGGCTTCTCGCTCTATCAGAGGGGGCGTGTTGTTAGGAGGCGACACGAGCGGGGGGGGCGGGGTCTTGGAACACTGAGGGGAGGGGTGAGTGAAGGGGGGGCAGGCTGCGTTTTTCAGATCTGTCTCAACAGCCAAACTGTTTTTCAGATCGTAGACTCTAGCTTTAGATGTAAAGACCTGTTCATATTGGGGGATGTTTAAAAAAGTAGAAACTAAATTGTATTGTCTGTTTAACAGTGTTTCCGTCTCGCACAGAGCTAAGACCTCCACCACTGACCATAACGATGTTAACTGGTTCACTTTCTGTTGTGAACGATTGGTTTATAGTTTGTGTTTATTGTTCATATCAGATCTGTGATCTCGATGATATTGACAAAAACAGAAACCTTAATGTCTTTTTTGAGAATGAATAAAAGTTTGAATGCATGTGTTCATTCCAGGCTAAAAGAAAAACAACACACAGTGTGCACCACCTGACACGTCACCACCCATTAACCCTGCAGATTGCAAACACAGGCTCAGACACCAGCAATTAGACCCATCCCCGGTGAGGCTTTATGTCCTTGTTAAAATTGATTATCTGCTCCTGGTTCATGTAAATCTGTGTCCTTTAATTCTCAGACTCTGCTGCTGATGTATTTAATGTGAGGCAGCTTTCCAGATGATAAAGTGGAGCTGTATTTACAGCGGGACACCTCACAGCAGAAATATGTGTGGACATATGGGCGTCAGCTCTGAAACCTGAGCATGGACCACAGCTCTAATCTGATCATGTCTGCAGCCTCAGTGCTTCAGGAGAGCAGACTGCAGCTAAAAACACTTCTGCTTTCACAGTAACCCAAATTTAGAAGCAATCAATCATCAGACTCTTCCACTTTATTTAGAGCATAATTCAGCACACCTGTTATTGACCACAGCAGCAGCACTCATCCCTCCTTCTCTGTCTGCCTCTTACATAATTGATTATCATCTCACCGCTAATCCTCTGCCGGACCTCCATCAGACGTCTCTGCTCTGACATGCACAGGCTCGCCAACACGCCCATGAGTCCGCTCATGTTGTCTTCATTAGTGTGAGACTGTGTCCAAGGATGTCATGAGTCAAACTGACCAACCACACGCCTTCGTGTTTAAATGCAGACTACAGCTAGCATAGCTTATCTCTGTGGGGGTGGGGGGCACCCTAAACAGGCCAGCAGCCAATCAGAGCCAAGAACATCCATTTACACTCACACTCATAGTTAAGGACAGTTTAGGATCACAAATGAACCTCATAAGCATGTTTGTGGACTGTGGGAGGAAGCCGAGAGCCCAGCGGGGGAGAGCATGCTACCTGCACACAGACAGAACCTGACCCACATGGACCTTTGTTGGACCTACTGGACTGGACTTCCAGGACAGGGACTCAACTCTCATCCTGGTAAAAGTCAAACAAATCCCCCTTGTTTAAATCATCTACACTAAATCACAGGAGAGTCATCAGTCTGAGAGAAGATGTTGGCTCATAATTCCTCGTGACAAAACAAAAGAGACGTAAAAACTTGGCTGACAGGCGGTCAAGACTAAATCCAGTTTTATTCACCATTATTATCAACAACAGTGAATTATATTAAGTTAGAGTGAATAATTAAACCTTTTTTAACAACAAGGGTCAGAGTTAGGGCTGCGTATTTCCAGCAACCCCACAATACATATCCCGATACACATAAATTCTGAACATTGACGAAGTTTTTAACAGAATTCTAGAAAGTTTTGTCTTTTTATTACAAGAAAAAAAGAAAAATGGTGATTTTTAAATTATTCTACAACTTAACAAAACTTAAGGAGTGAAGGAGTGAGGAGTTAAATAGATATGAATGGACCACAACACAATTCCAATTGTTCACTAATAACCATAAGTTGTATTGTTAACATATAAAACAACACAACTGCTATATTACTGCCACTGCTGTACTTTATTTATTCTGCTTAGGTAGTTCACGAGTTTTGCTTCTGAGAGTATTTTCTTTTTTTCATGTCTGTCCACTGCTGTGTTCTATTTTTTATTATTATCATTATTATCGTTATTATTTCTATATTATTATTACTACTTGTTATTGTTATTATTTTGTCCTAAATAAACTTCACTACTACTACTACTAGTTTCATTTATGTTGACATCCCCACTGCCCAATTAAAAATAGACTGCATTTTCTGCTCTTGTAGTTCAATTTAAATGTCAATAATTGTGTTTTGTTATGCGTCTTCATGCTACAGTGTTAATGTTAATTATTTAAACATTAGTTTTATTTATACCAGACATTCTAATTTCTGCTACACTGTAAAGGTAACTGATTGTTTTGTAGTTTATTTAAGCTGGAAATTCCCACTGCTGCTGGAGAGTACAGTTTAATTATTTGTATGCTGTATATAACCTGAGTTTTTATCTTTTTTATTTCTATTTTATCTGCATGTTTTTCTGTACTATGGTGTTACCTGCTGCTGGAATCTGAATTTCCAGCGGGAACCTTCGCAAGCGATTTATAAAGTCCTATCTATCTATCTATCTATCTATCTATCTATCTATCTATCTATCTATCTATCTATCTATCTATCTGAGGCCATATTGACTCTGTAGAATCTGTATCGACACATGTATCCTAAAGGAGTGCATGGTGATATTTTCCATATTTTGAGCACAGGCCTAGTCAGAGCTAAAGACCGGTCTTTCTCACCCAGGGGTTTGATTCCCATTCGCTGTAGTCCCATGTGAGCGAGTCCTTGGTCGGGACAGTTTGCCTCAAAGGTGTCGACTGAACCAGCAGGTAAAGAAAATGCTGTTAAACAGCTAAGTGATCCGTCGGCCTCTGGTGATTTCACAGGTTTTATTGGACAGCTGAGTGTCCCCTAAAAAGTTTGTTTCTGTATATTTTAGCTGCACTGGATTTACGTTGTGTTTTTGAAATGAGTGAGCACTCAGGTGGGTCACACTGATTGAAATGTGAGAAGATACAACACGTCTCATAACAGAATTTGATTAGCACTTTCTGAATAAAATAGGAGCTGATATTTATGAGCAGCGTGAGCAGTAATACAGACGCTGCAGATCCAATAAAGCGAGATGCTTCAGGAGTGGCTGTGCTGTAAAGACCTGCACTGACAGTTATGAGTTTGGTGATCTGCTGCACCCTGGAGGAAAGTGGCTTAACAAGTCCAACAGCTCGGGTCCTCAGGCCACGTCTAATCAAAACCTGGACCCGCAAATAAATGAGTAATTAGAGAGCTGCTGCTGATTGCAGGCTGAGTCTGATGAGAGCCGACTGTCCTCTCCGCGGTAAATATCAGCCCTGTAATTAGACAGAGCCAAAGATCCTGTTGAATCAGGTAGTTAATCAGATGTGAGATGGCACTAATATGAAACACAACCTTCAAAGCAAGAAAACAGAACATATTTACACTTCAAATGGAGAAGTCGGCGCCAGCAATTACTGTGTTGACACGGTTTGGCCCATTTCTGCTCTTTCTGCATCTTTAATGTGCTGCACACATGAATATAGATGACAGTGATTTAACATAGAGAGTCCAGCCGTGCACGACTATCACCACATATCAGCCTGATGATGTGCAGTAAAACACATGAGAAACAGACATCATGCCTTTATTTAATCTACGAGTCCGTCGAACAAAACAAAAACAAATGTGACGTTCCTGTTGGTGGACAGTGTTGTATATCCTAAACAATGCTGTGGTGACATCTATTACCCCTTTTCCACCAAGCTGGTTCGGAGCTAGAGCCAGACTTAGCACCAGTTC
The DNA here is from genome assembly GCA_036419115.1 of Scarus forsteni. Lineage (NCBI taxonomy): Eukaryota > Metazoa > Chordata > Actinopteri > Labriformes > Labridae > Scarus > Scarus forsteni. The sequence continues at coordinate 5,798,237 of JAZDUH010000262.1, read as the reverse complement.
TTTGGTTTTCCACAGACTAAGCACCGGTTGCTGGCTCTCAAAACCAGTGCTTGGCAAGAACCAACTCTTTGCTGGGCCAGCAGAAAGAACCACGTTACGTCGGGGGCTACGGCTTACATCAGGCGGTGGGGGCGGGATTAGCAGAGTAAAAACACGGAAGCACCGTTACCCGTCTTCTCAAGCGTGATCGCTGTTCGTTACATAATCGTCGAGCAGCATTAACTTCCTGGATCGCCAACTCTTGCTCTCCAAGGAAGGCTCGAAAAGCCAACGGCAACACTTGAACCGCAACGTAGTCCTCCATCTGTGGCAATTGAATTTGGCGCTAGTTGTTATGGGAAACTGGCGTGACGTATACAGACGTATACATCGGCGTGATGACGGAGCCCTCTGGTCGGCACCCGTTTGTGGAAAAGCAAGCAGTTATTAACCGGTTCGCACTTAAACCAACTGCAAACCGGCTCTAGCACCAGCACTAGCACCAGCCCTGGAACCAGCTTGGTGGAAAAGGGGTTTATGAGGTCCTTCAGTGCACAAAGAGTAAACTGTAGGGACTCCTGTGGTTATATCCTAATTAATTCCCCTCTTGGATCTTTTTATAATGGACAATATATTTTTCTAAAGTGCCCTCTAAAGCCTCTTCAAGTCAACAAAATGTTATGACATGCCCTGAAGTGCCCTCTTAGATACCCTTCAATCTAAATCAATCAGTCTTTATTTGTATAGCACCAAATCATAACAAGTGTTATCTCAAGACTCTTTACAATAGAGCATAAAGCTCTTCATTTTATGGATACACATATATGCAAAGATACATATATACATATATAAAGATACACATATACATATATATACAAATATATACATCCAACACCAACATGAATCCATATAGCCAATCATGAATCCCTCCATCATGGCTCAAGAAAAAACCTTCTGTTATTGAATGTTAGTAAAGTCTGAATGTCTATCTGCCTACCTACATACCTACCTACCTAACATCTACTAAGCCTTTATTGAATGTTAGTAAAGTCTGAATGTCTATCTGCCTACCTACATACCTACCTACCTAACATCTACTAAGCCTTTATTGAATGTTAGTAAAGTCTGAATGTCTATCTGCCTACCTACATACCTACCTACCTAACATCTACTAAGCCTTTATTGAATGTTAGTAAAGTCTGAATGTCTAAATGAACAGAAACAAATGTTCCTTTGTGTGAAATGCAGTCTCCTTTATTTAGGCTACCTGGCAGAGCATCTCAGTTACAATACCAGAACTGACAACAAACAGTGAACCTGCTCTACATGAATATATCAATTCATAAAGAGAGCAGCTCTGATTGGATCGCTCCACAACTTATCCCACCACCACCAAGCTAAGGCAGCTGTGATTGGATGTCCCTCTGAACTCATCCAACCTTTAACACAACCAAAGTAGCTGTGATTGGATAGATTCATCACTTGTCTCTACTTCCTACATGACCATATTAGGTCTGACTGGATTAAGGGCATTTTCACGTTAGGTCCACTTGTTTTGAACCGTGCTGCGGCGCAGTTCGCCATGGGTTTCCTCCCCCCCCGCTGGCTTGCATTCACACTGGCAATATCGAACCATGCCCGGGCCCACTTTTGTATTTACTCAGTTTGAAACAGCAGGGGGCGATATGCACGTAACTGGTTACCAAACCTGCTACGGAGGAGAACGAAGAAGAGGCTACCATGGTAACCATTTCCTACACCAGACAACCAATGTTTACGTTTCGCTCTCTTCTACATTTTCCTTCAAATGTGTTTTTTATCGTGTTTGAGACGGCATCAGCGACCTTCTGGACCCTCGTAAATCATCGTAATCCTCAACCAGAATAAACAAATCCACAAATTGAGTAAACAAAAGATTCAACCACAGGATTAACAGGAAGTAAATAATGAAGGACTTTACCCATAATTCAGTGCTTCCAATACCCATAAAGCATCAAAAGTAGATCGGTTCAGACCACTTTGTTTCACACCAGTGAAACCGCACCAAATGTAGGGAGATGGAGCGGATCCAGACCACCCCTTCATGGAGGTCTCGGACCGGCTGATTTAGTGCACACCAAAGTGTGGTGGTTGCATTCACATTGATACTAACGTACCAAACCCTGGGCCAAAACTTTGGTGCGCACTAAATGTGGTTGGTGTGAAAACGCCCTTAGACTGTCAGACATTTTAGTCTAGTTTTTATTTGTTGATGGAAATGTCGGTTGGTTTAGTTTGAGTTTTTGTCCATGTGCTCTTGTTTTTATTAGTTACTGTCTAGTTTTCATCAGGAGAAAAATGTTATTGATGAAAATAATTAGTCAACAAAATGAACTCTGGAGTGGACTAAACCTGCTAACGTACCCAGAGCAGAGGAGAAAATTCAGTGTGTACATAAATGTCCTCCTTGTCAGTGGACATCACTTTAGGGCCCTTTACGTTAACCACCAGTGAAGGAGGATTATTAAAGAGGGTTAAACTTAATTAATGGTCCCAAACTGGACGTGCACTTAAATCATAAATGGCTGATAAGCTGACGACAGGCTCATCCTCCACAGTGGAGCTTTTCTTCATCAGTTTAGTAAGAAAACAGCCTTTTAGATACTCGAGTAACTTGACTCTTTGTTAGACTGAAGAGGTTCTGCTTGGAGAAGTCCTCATGGACCAGCTAATGGCCCGTCTGACCTGCAGAGTGCCAGCCCCATAACTGTCATCACATAAACGCAGAGAGCCAGAGCGCTCACTTAAGAGCACAGCACTCATAACTACCAGCAGGATAAATCCACTTCTGTCCAGCTCATAAATGAAATTACGCCTCCAGTCCAAGTGCTAATTTAGCCATCGACTTTCTTCGCAGCAGCCGATAAATCATGCGCTGCAGCGTGCGAGCCAATGATGCATGTGGTGACGACTGCCTTCCAAAATCTACGGGTGATAAAAGTGACAACAGGTCGTGGGCCATTAAACAAACATCAGTGGAAATATGGCGCTGGCTGGCAGAAACAGCACCATGAAACTCAATATTCAGATCAGAGGGGACAGTTACAGAGCCACGAGGGTGCAGGACTGATACGAGCATCGACTCTTCATCGTCATGATCAGGGATGTTCTCCATCAAACAGACTCTTCTGCAGCCACATGACCAAACTCCATCACACCTCAGACATCAGCATCTAACAAACCTGTGATACACAAGTCTTTTCTCATACGTGGATCTAAACGGCAGGTAGAGCTCGAGTCTCACAGCAAGAAAGTTCAAATACCCGAGTTAGGGATGAGAATAGAAAACCAATTCCAGTTGAGAATCGTTAACAGCTCCATCAAAGAATCGATAAAGAAATCGTTAAAGAATTGGATCGATTAGCAGGATTGTTAACAGCATTGGTATTGATAAAATCTTATTAATTCCCATCCCTAACCCGTGTTGTTCTGGACACTTCTATGTGAAGTTTCAAAGTCTTACCTGTCAGGTTGATTGGTGACATTAAGGTGTATGTGTGTGAAAGAGTTCTATTCACTGGAAAAAATGAAGGCTACAATGTAAAAGCTTTGGCTTTGTGTGCAGAGGAGCACAGGTTTGGAACGAGCTTGATGAAAAACTGAAAATGTCACATGCCATGTCCACCTTCAGGAAAAAGCTAAAAACTAAACTCCTAGATTATTAATTATATTAATACATGTATTTTAGTGCTTCTATTATTTCTCTTGGTTAGCATTGCTTCGGTACTTCACATCAAACACAATGTAACCAGAACACTGAGGCCGTTTTCACACCAACCATATTTAGTGCACACCATAGAAGTTTTGGCCCAGGGTTTGGTACGTTAGTGTCAATGTGAATGCAACCACTGCACTTTGGTGAGCACTAAATCAACCGGTCTGAGACCTCCATGAAGGGGTGGTCTGGATCCACTCCATCTCCCTACATTTGGTGCGGTTTCACTGGTGTGAAACAAAGTGGTCTGAACCGATCTACTATTGATGCATTACTTCCTGTTAATCCCGCGGTTGAATCTTTTGCTTACTCAATTTGTGGATTTGTCTATTCTGGTTGAGGATTACGGTGATTTACGAGGGTCCAGAAGGTCGCTGATGCCGTCTCAAACACGATAAAAAAACACATTTGAAGGAAAATGTAGAAGAGAGCGAAACGTAAACATTGGTTGTCTGCTGTAGGAAATGGTTACCATGGTAGCCTCTTCTTCGTTCTCCTCTGTTGCAGGTTTGGTAACCAGTTACGAGCATATCGCCCCCTGCTGTTTCAAACTGAGTGAATACAAAAGTGGGCCCGGGCACAGTTCGATGTTGCAAGTGTGAATGCAAGCCAGCGGGGGAGGGGACAAACCCATGGCGAACTGCGCCGCAGTACGGTTCACAACATGTGGGCCTAATGTGAAAACGCCCTGAGACTGTCTGTTGTTTATGAGTGTCTATTATCCATCTGTAAGTGTCCATATTATAAGCATATCTGGACATGATCTTATTTTTATGGAAAACTTTTTGTTTCCTTGGGGTGACCCTTTCCACACATCCCGTTGTGTAAAAAGTACTGGTTGTATACATCATGTGTTGCATAGTATTTCCTGGATGATGTGTGAATAAAACTAAAAAAAAAAGTTTGTGAATCTGTGACATAAAATCTGACAGAGTAAAAAACATGAGTAAGATCTGTTTATGCCACCTACAGAGCAGGGGTCATCCCATACAACCAAAACTAATTTAGATATGCTCTGTGCACCAGGTTATAGTAAAAAAAATTAAAGTGATATTATTTTTGTTGTTATAACTATCATAATTATCATAATAAATAATCACCAACAATATCCAATTTCAGATTCACAATTAAAACATTAGGGATGGCTGGGCAGCAGTGGTAAAGTATGCACTGAATTTGGACATACAAATGATCAGGAAAACAGATTAATTGTTGAATTTAGGTGCAACACAGCAGGTAAAACTATGATATAAATGTCTGAGAAGCAGTGCAAGAAAGTTGGAAAATGAAGTTGGATAATTCCATGAGCTGCAGCTTTAAAGACGAGCAAAAGAAAACAGAAACAGCCAATATTGACGATCTTATGGTGATACTGTATCCCATCTGGATAAAAGTCAACTGCATGAAACTTCATATTTTCCGACCATCTGTGGCTGCTCCACGCTCCGCAGAGAGGAGGAGAGGCCAGAACAGTCCTGAGGAATCCCTCTCTGCAGCTCGGACTCTTTCTCATTCCTCCTTCTCCTCCCATATTTTCTTAGTGGACGGCGAGCGCAGAGGAGCCGACGCTCGGGGCGAGTTTCCAGCTCATGACTTCAAATGAGGGGCTCCATTTCTCTGCAGAGGGCTGTGCTCCTGCGCTGCAGCTTCAGGGCTGGAATATTTTATTTATACTTCATTTATTTTGATCACACAGAAAATTTCATGGCTACGCGCCTTAATGTAATTTGTGTCAATTTGTTAAAGCGCAGAGCAGGCCTGATATGAGCCCTGCATACATCAGGGCGGTATGTGCTGGTTTTTCAGGCACAGATGTGCAGTCAATCTGAAATGTGCCGTCATTAAGGGACAAATTAACAGGAATCAGTGTTTTCTCACAACCTCAGACCTGAAACCTGCAGCTCTTTCATCATGTCCTGTTTCTGGACCATATTTCTCAGAGGCTTTAGGATCAAGTCTTGAGTTTTCAAATTATTTAAGTATAACTCATCAATGTCTGAAGATTCGTCCCTCTTATTTCATCTCTAAGTTGACATTATGGTCTTTATCAGGCCTTGTCGGAACTCTTGTTACTGTGTTTTTGCTGTTTTCAGGTTGCCTGGATCTCTTTTGTAACAATGCAATCCTCAACCCTTTCAGGCAGAATCAAGTTAAAGACAGTTGGGTTTTTTTGGACTGTCACATTATTGATACTGTAAGGATGTCAGATTAAAGTGTTTAAAGTTGTGTGACCATAAATCAAAACAAAAAATCAAAATTATATTTTTATGTCGCAGTACTCTAAACAAATTACACAAAGATCAATGATGGAGAGCCTTTTTAAGCCTGAACAGGTTTTTCTAAGACTTGGCTGTTAGGAGAACAAAATAAAAGTTAGAAAAGATGATTACAGCAGAAAGCATTTACATAAATGCACTTATTCCTGCTTTTACTTTTGATTAACAAATGTGGACATTCATTGATTATGAGGTAAACCATCGTGGTGTATTATACATTTTGCTAACACTACAGCTAAAATACATATATATATACATATATATATATATATATATATATATATATATATATATATATATATGTATATATGTATATATGTATATACTGTATGATGTTTAGGTCCATTTAGTATGGTCTAAATATTGGCTGTAAATGTCTGGATAATAAGTGAAAGGGGTGAAACGAAATTTTGTGCCACAAAATTTTGCAACATAAAAAAATTACAAAATAAAATTCAAAGACACATGAAATAAAAAACCCGAAGGTGTACGTGCACGACAAGGGATTTTTACCCTCCTCACTTACATTAGCAAAACACTCGCTTTAATATGGAGGAAGACGAGGTCGAGAACTCGCTGACACTCCTCTGTCAAAGAAATCGGTTGTGTACAGTTCACCGTATACTGCAGCGAGTAAAACTACCAACTACTTTGACCTGGAGACAGGCAGCAACTGTATGTTTGTGTAAGTCTGCATAAAAAACAATATTTGATTTTTTCATCTACTGTTGAGTTGACAGAATTTGATCATACTTGAAGATCAGAAGTATATGCACTGTTATAGGCTAAATATTATAGTTCACAGTTCAGACATCTATAGGTCTAAGCTGCAGCTCTGAGGACTGCTGTTTGTTTTCCTTTTCATTCAAGAATGTACTTATCCTGATTGTTACAACAACAAAGCTCTTTTTATTGAGATTTTATGTTTGTATTTGCTCTGTAGTCTAAATAAGAGGAAAAAACTACAATTTTGTTTTTTTCAAAGAGCATTTATTTTGTACTGATGCAGCAATATTTTTGTATGTCTGCATTAGGAAGAAAATAAAGAAAATGAGATTTTTGCACAACTTCATACTGTTGGGGATTTTCTATAATCTTTATTTTGTATCGTGAGCCCTGTTTCGTATTTCATATTCTGTCGTCAGTTGACCATTTTTGTTACACCCCTAATAATAAGTAATATTTGTTAATATCAATAATAAGTGTTTTAGATAAACATCTGTTCACACAGTTATTGTCTGATAATATTGTGCATTACTAAAAGCAATGATAACAAATGTATACAAACCAATTTAAATATCTAAAAACATGACAGAAGACTAAAAAGGAAAAACATGTCATGCAGAGTAATGTTTTAATCCCAGTTATTCATCATTTTAAAACAGTTAAGGTATTCGATATAACAACTTAATTCAGCTGCAGCAGATTATACACAGCTAAAAATAATTTAAGCTAAAACAGTTTGTTTTGTATAAGGCTGAAACATGAGGGTTTATAGAGATGCCAGAATCCAACATCCGAGTAGAGTGGATACTCCGTCTGTGATATCTGTATGTAAACTATTAAAGGCAGTGACTACGGGGCCTTAAACAGAGTCACTGTGGGGAAGATCTCACTCTTTTCTTTTTAAATGAAAATGTAGAGACACTGCAGAGGAGCCTTGATGAAACCTCAGAAACGAGGGGAGTCCATTAATCCCCCTAAAAGCTGAAACCGTGACCCTGTGACCTTGTTGTTTTGTCCTCTCCCTGCCACAGACCTGAAGAATCCTATTCCCTCCACCGGGCATCAAAACAAGGGATTGTGTTTATCTCTCCGTCCCCGTGGACGACATTATTAAAGGCTGCAGAAAGAGATGACTGGCATGTGGCTGGCGGCGGGCAGCTGGCAATGCATTTCAGGGCTTTAAAGAGATCAGCAGAGTCTGGGGCTCTGAAGGCACCGCAGAAAAAAAGAGTCCAATCTGGAGGAGAAGCTCACTCATAATTTCATTATATACCCAGAGGAGCTCTGGAGACAGAGACAGACTCTCCTCCACTTTCTTTTGTCAACACGCGGCGTGAGTTCACCTTTCAGGCTCAGAGAGGCGGCCTTGTGTTGTTAGCTAATTGGCGCTCGGAGCCGTCGAGTCGTTTTGGCATCGTCGACGACCTCAGGTGTTTCAGTCATTTATACGGAGAACGGTGTGCCTGCATTATTAAAGGGACAGTTTGTGTTTTTGACACGAGGCTGCATGTCAACAGGACAAACATCAGCAACAGTGACAGAGTGATCTCTGCTCCTGTACAGAAAGAGCAGGTGTGATACTTCTGCAGATGGGGCCGAGAACTCTGCATGATTTAAATAACTTTAGGAGAAAATGAGCCACAAAAGCTGAGTTCATTAAAGACTGAAAAAATACAACACACATTTGTAGCTGTTTTGTTTTTGTCCTGCCCTGATACATGTGATTTTTAGCTTTTTCATCCTTAAAGAGACAGTTCAGTATTTTTTAAATTGCACTTTCCCAGCTACTTGCCAACAGTCAGTGAAGCTAAAAGGGCTCGAGACAGCGCTGCAGTAGGGCTGGGTATGTCCAGCAGCCCCATGATACAATACGAATACTGATACATGTAAATTGTGAACACTGACTGCTCTTTTAACAGAATTCCCAACAAATTTTGTTTATTATTACAAGAAGACAAAGAACAAGGATGAGTTTTAAATGATTCTACAACTTAACAAATGGAAATTCAGAGACGTTTAAATTTGGAACATGTGTCTTTAATCATGTATCTTGGTTTTACTTTGAACTGTGCCATTGTTAATCAGTACTCAAACTGCATTGACAACAAGTGTCCAAACATTTAGGCCGTATCGATTCTGTAGAATCTGTACCAATACACGTATCCCGAAGGAGTACATTGCAATATTTTGCCGTATCGATATTTCGAGCACAGGCCTTTGCTGCAGCTTTCAGGAGAACAAGCTCAGACTACCAGTAAGGTACACAGCTGTTGGTGGGTACCAGTTCTGTCACCTGATACTCTATGTTTGAATATCCATGTCAGTATGAGGCTAAAAATCCACAATCAAACTGTGAATAAACATTAAAGTACAAACCTACAGCTTCACAGTATGTTAGGGGTTAGGAGCAGTGATCCAGCAGAGGGCGCTGTCGGTGCAACCTGATTGGTCAATAACATCACCAAACATAAGAGAAGTGCCCTGTGGAAGCACTGTGGGCTCCACTCTGCTGTCACTGCCCCAGTGGTTACAATGTTTCCCATAATAATCTGAGTCTGTGTAAAAACACCTGCAGTCACTCCGGCTCATAAACGTAAACAGTCAAAGGAACGTCCTCGTCACTGCAGTCAAATCTCATATCTGGTTCAGCATCACTTCCTCTGATGTCAGGTCTCCCTGAGTCACAGCGAAACAGAATCAAATCAAATCAAATCAAATCAAATCAAATCAAATCAAATCAAATCACCATCTGCTGCGTCACAAACAAACACAGAGACCTCCTGGAGGAAAAATAAAAACAAAAGCACTTTTATAAAACAGAGTTTATACGACACACTCAATCAGTGTGTCAATCATCAGTCTGAGCTTCCCCCCATAAAGGTTCACTGAGCCTCTGCACTCGTCCAGGTCCTGGAACAGCCATGACAGAGGACTTCTATGAACAAGACAAAAGGCCTGAACCACCAGGATTCTCCTCCCCATAGTCATGGAGTCAACAGCTGCCTAAAACACCTGATGGGACCAGGGCTGCCATGATTAGGCGACTAGTCGAGACTACGTCTTCGATTAAAATGGTCGACAACTAATTTAATAGTTAACGTGTTGTTTTGTATTTTAAGCGTTGTTTTCTCAGTCGTGGGTCTGGGTCAGCAGTTTTGTCACTGTAAGAGTTATGCCCAAACAGTATCATGGCTAACCGGTAATGGAGCTCGAAAGTTTGGGAGCATTTTACCAAAACAAAAGAGAAGAATGTGCAAAATCTGTAAGGCTGAACTTTCCTTCCATGGCAGAACGACGGTGATGCATAAGCATCTGAAAAGGAAGCAGATCTGATTCAGTTTGTAATGAAGAGGGACAGTCTTCTTGATAAGCTAATTGGCTAATTAGCTGCTAACATTAGCTAACTAATGTAGATTTAGATGCAGAGACTCTAAGAGCAGAGCAGTGATCAAGTTTTGACTTTTTCAGTTTTTAAATTTTCTGCTCAGGAGTGTCCTGAAACTGGACATTAATCCCAAATGCTGATTAGCGTCTGAAGCGTCAGTGAGTTGGGGTGCGTACAGGGGTGCGGTGCCTTGCTCAAAGGCTTTACAATCCTCAGGAGACCTCCTCTTCTACCAGACTGAGCTCCAGACCTGGTCCTGGATCTACTGGAGCCTGAACAGGTAACCCTTCATAGATATAATTTTCTTTCTTTTATCTCAGGCCCTCCTCACACGAGAACGGCCCCGTGTTGTCTTGGCGTCGGCATCAAAACATGTATCGCTGTTTACACATCGTATTGTACATAGGCTTGTGCATTTACATGATGACGCAAAATCCTGTCGGGTTGCCCGTCTGGTTCTGCTCCGAGGTGGATTCCACATCAACAAGTGCTCATGCACGCGTAACATGCTGCGTCTCTGCATGAGCACTTGTTGCTGTTGTTGCTGTAGCTGGTGTTGTTGGTGTTCTGTGAACAAATGTTGGTATAAAAGTCGTAGCAATATTTGTAGCTGCTGGAACAAGATCAGAATCAGCCCGGCTGCTGCCATTGTTGTTGTTGGTGTGTGTGACAGCGTGAGTTGGGGGGCAGGGAGGAGGAGGGGTGCTATGAGGTCACCGTCTTTTCCGGACTGATCTGTTTATACCAACTACAGCATGAAGACAAAAACGCAGATATCCACCTGCAGACCTGTTTTCAAAAAAGATGCAGAGTCATGGACAAATACGTGTCTCCGTGTGTCAATATCACCAGAACAATAGTTTATTTTACCGGAGTCTTATAAATTCGTACTCGTGTAAAGCCCACCTCAGACATGCAGATTCTTCACGTACCTTGACATGTTTCAGTGGAAACTTCTTCCTTCCTCAGAAGTGTTACCAGATGATTAAGTAACACCAGCTCATTTAACGTGTCACACCTATCATCAGGTGACACTTCTGAGGAAGGAGATAGTTTCCACTGAAACATGTCAAGGTACGTGAAGAATCTACATGTCTGAGATAAAAGAAAGAAAACTATATCTATGTAGTTTAAAGACATAATGAACACCATTCAACTCAGTAACCCTTCAGCTTCAACGCAAAGAGCTTCTGCTGCTTCATCAGTAAACAACAGAAGCTACAATCAGCAGAAATTCTCCTTATCCTTACAAATATTTACAGAAAGACAAAGCTTTGGTAATCCGCTGTGACTGTCAGAAAAACCCACCAATGGCCCTTAAAGGGAGATTTAAGCTGGTTATGTGAGTACAAACAGAGCAACATGCTAAGACTGAGTCTTCGTCTAGACATCAACACCCTGCCAAATATTAAGAGTGCCAGATCTCAGCAGAACAAACAGAACCAACTGACTGTCCACATGGTGCTGCAGCTAACAGCCAAAGAAGTTCAACATGGCAGCAGCTCCAACAGAGAGAGGATTACTGCAGGAGAATATTCTCCAGTTAGAAAACTTTAATGGAGCATGAAGCTCCTGGAAAAACAGAGTGTAATAAAAGGAAACGCTCTGCTGAGCTCTGTCCTCGTCCACTCTCTCCTCCGCTGACCTTCATTTATTTCCTCCACACTTCTCTCCTCGCTGTGGCCTTTTCACTGCACACATCCACATAATGTATGGGCCTGGTTGGAGAGCATTATTGGTGAATGCCCTTTGTAATGGTGCGGCTGTATTCACGCTGCAGATCCTCATAATGCGTGAGCCTGCCCGGCCTTGTTTACTGTCTGTTCAGATGCTTTTTATGTCCACTCATTATGAACGAGCCGGCGAAACAGAGACGAGGAGAGACGAGGAGAGACTCAGCGCTGTGGAGGGAGCGTCATAAAGTAAGAAATAAATCTCTGCATCAGACGATTATATGGAAATCAGAAAGAAATGTTTCCAGGCTTTAAATATGTCAAAATATGAGCACGCTGGAGACATTCCTGCTGATTGATCCGATTCTGATTCATCGTCCGTCTCACTGGGAGTGAAACTTTCAGTCAGGTGTATTTATGACGCAGCTGGAGAGGCCGCGGGCTGCTGCTCTGTAGATGTGCTGAGGCCACAAATAGCTGCACATGCTGTACTGAGAGCTCACCTCCTCAGCTGATGGCCCAGAGAGAGAACAGTGCAGCTGTGAATGGACAGAGCACAGAATCCCACAGCTGCTTACAATGAGCAGACCTGGCAACCCCGGCATGAGCATAACCAGCATGTTTCAGAGCATGAGCAGGAAACAGTGCAGGGAGAGGAAACCCAGGCACGCACAGGAGGTGACATGGAGCCTGTCTAATCATCAGCAGGTGTAGACCCCCCTACCCCCCATTATGGAGGAGGTCAAAGGTCGGTGATGATGGGGCTTGATATCTGTGATTAGAAAAGCGGGGGTGTGTTGATTAAATCTCAGCTCTTTAACTTCTCTAAGGACTTAATCACTTTTTATGTCGGCCAGCTTGATTCCCCCCCCCCAGACTGATTGGTAACGGTCGTGGTGAGGCCCGATGATGGAGCGCCCACCTAATGACCATACATCAGCACGGTGATGAAGGCGGGATGACAACGTGCCGCCTGATCCACATCTCTGATCCGCCCCCGCAGTCGTCCTGACGTCGATGATGCAGAGTAACGAGATTATTAGGAGCCACAGCGACACTGACTTTCTGTTTCTGTTTCTGTTTCTAAAACGTCGAGTTCTATCTATAAAATCTGGGGACAATAGACTAAAAATCTTTTCTAAATGTTCCACTGCCTGTTGCTCACACAGATTGGATTTTTTTTTTTCCAAAATGGTTCCTGAAACATAAAAAAATGATTTTGGTAATTACTGATGCTGGTAATTTTAAAGTCTGTTTAAAGTTTGTTTCTTCTTCCTGCACCCTTTTCAAACTGAATCTGTCAGATTAATGATAGTATAAAAAATGCTGTAACAGTTATTTGCCTTTGCTTACCTTTATATTTTATTTTGTTGGGTTTATATAGATGTATGCATAAGTACGTTTTCCATTTAAGTTAAGTTTAAATAAGCATTCATTCCTTTAG
>JAZDUH010000262.1:5770000-5780000 GCA_036419115.1 Scarus forsteni | reverse complement strand
TGTTGTCTTAAATGTCTCCTAAATGTTGGTTTAGTCTTCCATTGGCCCTCATCCTCCTCCATAGTTAAGAATAATCTGCAGATGGGATTTTAAAATAATTTCTGTCACTTTTATTTAAGATTGTAAGGTGAAAACAGTCTTTGGAGGTTAAATAGTCGAAGTCTATCACCTGAAATTCCACAGTAACAGAAACAATAAGTGAAAGGGGCCTGTGGTTTCTGTCTCCATGGCAGCTCAGGTGTGAAATAAAGTGAATGTTTTATGAATCTATAGGTGAACTCACAGAGGGCCTGGTCGAGCCCTGCTGGTCTGAAGCTCCATCGCTCCAGGCTCTTCACACTGTAACACAGCACAGGTGACCTCTGACCAGCTAACACAGGTGAGCGTAACGGCGTGGACGGTCTCTGTGTCTGCAGCATCATGTCAGACCACCTGAGCACCTGTCTGAACTTCAGTGGACCAGCCAGCCTCAGAGCACGGAGCTGCTGCATGAAGAAACTGAACAGGGCTCAGAGCAGCTGTGACGGGTCATACATCAGATTAATCAGATCATGTTTCCAACGCAAAGACGACAAAGCTCCTGTCCCAGATCCAAAACAAGACTTCACCTTTTCTTTAATATTCTGCTGTTATTTCCAGCCTCCAGCTCTTCCCCTCTCCAACAGTGCAGAGCAATTATGACATAAAACTGGCTGTGAAACTTTCCTGTTATTTCATGTAACACTTCACTGCCTGAACTGAAAACACTGCAGGCTGCTCCTGTTACCATGTGGGGAAATGTGGGCGAGGAGCAATTTATGTTAAAAATGAGACACTTTTTAACCACACACACACACACACACACACACGTGAGCTAACACTGCACATACAAGTCACAGTTACCTTTCACAGCACCGAGTGTTTTCAGAGGCATGAATAAACCCCCCCCCCCCCAGATGATTCAATACAAGGAGCTCTGCTTCTTTTCATCCAGCAGCTGCTCCATCCTCCAATCAGCTGCTCCATCCTCCAATCAGCTGCTCCCTCCTCCAATCAGCTGCTCCATCCTCCAATCAGCTGCTCCGTCCTCCAATCAGCTGCTCCATCCTCCAATCAGCTGCTCCCTCCTCCAATCAGCTGCTCCATCCTCCAATCAGCTGCTCCATCCTCCACTTAACTGCTCCATCCTCCAATCAGCTACTCCTTCTCCAATCAGCTGCTCCATCAAATCAGCTGCTCCGTCCCCAATTAACCCTTCGCTAAGCCCCACCCCCTTGGTTACTGTTGCTATGCCTGTCAAGCTTTGCCTCGTAGAAAGAGAAATATGGAGTTTTTAGTGGTTTGGGTTGGGGTTAGGGTTAGTGTTAGGGTTAGGGTTAACCCTAACCCTAATTTCTGGACCTTTTCTTCAGATATATAAAAAGGAGTGGACAGAAAGATCTCCATGCTTTTGAGAGTTTCATTTACAAAATCAAATGTCAGATATCAAATGTAGAGGACATTAAAATAGAGAGGAAAGCACACAGATCTCAATACAAGTGTCATCAGCCCGTGTGTTGATACTTCACTTTAAAGTAATCACAAGAACAAAAACAATGTTCTTGTCCAGCAGGGTAAGCTGATATATATATATATATATATATATTGTTTGAATTGAAATTAATAATGTTATCGTTGAAAGGCCCTTCTACATCCTGGTCCTCGCTCCTCCATTTGTACAGCAGATCTATGATGCACGAGGTCCTCCTGCAATTGGTTTTATGTCTCTTAAATTGTTCCTTGTCTTTGAAGATTCTCTTTACCTATGTTTTTATCTCGTATTTTATTTATTCTCCTGTCAGCACTTTGTTTCAACTACGGTTGTTTTTTAAAGCGCTTAGCAAATAAAGTTGGATTGGATTGGATCCATCCATTTCTTTCATCCATTCATTCATAAACCTCGTCCTAACTCCTTCCATCCATCATCCATCCATCTTTCCATCCAGCATCCATCCATCATCAAATCATTCATCCAACCACCTTTAATGTGACCATCCATCCATCAATTCATACATTCCTCTTTCCCTTCATCCATCTATCCATCCACCTATCTGGTAATTCATTCCTTTCTATTCATCCATCCATAAATCTAGTCATCCATCCACCCATCTCTTCATTGATCTGTCCACTCATCCAACCATCCATTCATGCAAAATTTCATTCACCTATCCATTAATTATTCCTTTTGTCTATCCATTCATTTCTTTCATTCATACATTCATAAACCTCGTCCTAACTCCATCCATCCATCATCCATCCATCCATCCATCCATCCATCTATCCATTGGCCATTCACTCATCTATTTATCCATCCATCCATCCATAATGGCCATATCACCCTGATTTTGTGTCTTTGGCTGTAACACAGTATCTGATCCCTCACGTGACATCACTGTGACCTTCTCCTTTGTTCTTCATTGCTGAATCTCTCCGCCCGTCTGATTTATAAAGTAGGCCATGAAATAATTAGAAGTCTCTTTCTGTGTTCATCTCATCAAGGAAAGACTGTTTGAAAAGTTTCCTTTTCTTGACGATCGCAATTACCACCAAAGGAACTGCTGGCAATTCCCCGCAGTGGAAGTGTTCACTGGCTGCTTGCTAATGTCCACAGTTTTTAATCAGGCGAGCGGCGGAGGACAAAAACAATGCAGAGCAGGACGTGCTGAGTACATTAATCCTCCTCCGTCTCCTCCTCCCCGTCCCCTCCTGTCGTCCTCTAATTAAGGGTCATTCTGTCTGCTCCCACATTAGGACACTGCACACCAGTCCCAGCCCTCATAATTAAATGTTTTCTGTGCGAACCATCTGGAGACCTCATCTCCTTAAACATGCATGTCAAATTGATTCCTTAATAATGTTTATGTGTCGGCCCGGCGCTTTATTATCATCCAGGATTAGCTGTTTGTGTTTGTTCGGCTCTCATCAGCCACGCCGACACACAAACAACAACACCCTGAAGGGAGAAGCACAGCGACACCAGCACTCAGTCTGAGGCTGAGACGAGGGATCAGCCAATCACAGTGCTGCACTTCAGAGGGGGAAGGGGCGGGGCCTCCTGTGCCCTTAGTCAACAAACACTGGAAAAAAGTATCTGAACTTTACCACTTTAGTAAGAAACACTAACACAGACATACCTCTGAAGAGCCCAATCCAAACAGGAGCAGGTGGAGGATTAGTGCAGTCAGATGCTCCACTTTATCAGGAGGCTGCAACAACAGCAGTGAAAACTAGACCTCCTTAAATCCTGACGCTTCCTTTAGTTAAACTGCTGCCCAAAAACACAAACAGTGATTATAAGTTGCTCTCTGCTCTCCAGTGTTTTTATGAGGAAGAATTTCTTGTTCTCTAATCACAGAATAATTGATTTAAATTCATCAGACTCCTCCATGTTAGATATGGCAGTGGTGTGAGGGGTAGTATTCTCTGCGATCTGAAGTGACTTGTGCAAACATCTTTATCAACACTTATTTTAAGAGACCCTGTTAGGTTCATATAATCTATTTTAGTGACTGCAGGAGTGTTTATTAGCACTAATGTTGTAGAATTAAGTGAAAAAGTTTAATTTTTTTCTAATACAATGCTCCAAAAATGAATTAAAGAAAGTTTATTTTGAACTTCAAATGGAAAAATGTACACATGCATCTATACAAATCCAAAAAAATGAAATATAATGGTACGTAAGTGCAAATACCTATTACAGCATTTTTTCAACAATCATTATTTTTTGCAAACCAAAAAAAAGCCAGATAACCCTGCCCTGTGGTGACCGAGATAATGCCCGGCAGGCGTGCCACTATATTGAAGATTTGTGGTTTAATCAGAAATGTTTTTCTGGAGACATGCGTGTGATTTGTTCACTACTGAGCTCATGTTCAGTTCCTGTTTGAAAGATTTTGTCTCTGTAAAGGCTCAGCTGCAGGTGATTAACCCTTTCATGCATGAATTAATATATCTCTAAGGAATACTTTTGGAAATGTGATGTTTTACTTTCAAACAAGTTAAAAATCATGTTTATTTGTTTTTTATCTGAGCACTACAGTGGGCACCATGATAAGGTATAAATAGTAAATTAGTGGAACTTAATTAAGACCAACAAATTCATCTTTGACAAACATTTATTAAGAGCGAAAAAGAAAGAGAAGCAAAATCTGAGTATAAGTTTTGTTACTGTTTGATCAAACTGTTCACTTGTGAAATACACCAAAATTTAAAATAAAAAAATACAGGCATAATACCAAATTGTCCCTTCTTCAGGTATTTTGGATTTATGATGCAATATTTGGACATGGTAAAAGGTGGAAAGATAATATTTTTATGAAACTTCAGACAAAGGTTTGGGAGTTTTCCGGCTGGTTGTTGGACATGGTGCTGCAACCTGAGGGTATAAAATTTATCCTATATATCTGTCTTCTGTAGTGGACAGCATGCATGAAAGGGTTAACTCTTGTCCTGAAAATGTCAGGAGTCCATACTGAACCAATATTCTTAATAAAAGCTTAAAGTTTGGATGATTTTGTAAAAAATTGAGTGGATAAGAAACCGTCGTCCCACAGCAGAGGCCGATATGAGTCTGACTGCTGCATGCCTCTGAGGCCTGGGGCCAACTTTGACTTTTTTCAAGCCAACAGTAAAGAGTTCGACATTTTGGTTTATTTAAAGCAAACCGTTGACATGCTTGATCTTGACAGCCATACTGATGAGCTGAAACATTATAAAGGACAAATGGTGCAAACCGCTTTGGCAAATTACCAAATTACATTTCACTGATTCTTCCATATTTTATCAAACAGAGGCTGAAATTCTCAAACAAACATGATCCTCTGTGTTCATCTGTAAGTACTGCGGCCTCATTCTGAGTCTCACAGCCTCGTCTACTCCTGCACATCCATAAAAAGCTGCATATCCAGTGAATAACTCTGATATTGCCAAGACCTAAGGACAAAGTGTTTGTTTTGCTCGGCACAGTGGGATTTTCTGCTTCATTCATGCTTCAAATAATATTAGCAAAAACATGTTTCACCAATAAATAACCTTCTTTCCTGCGTCGTCGGCTTAGCCAGGACATTTGTGATTAAAGCCCCATTTCCATTCAACAAAAGGACCTTACAGTTGAAAAGTGATATGTTGTTGTTCCCCTCTTATTCCCTTTTCAAGCATGTCATCTCCTCTTCCTCTCTCTTTGCTCTCAGATGCTGCTGCTCGTTGGGATACAGACATATGTGCAGTCAGGAGCGTCGTGCCATTCTCATTCTCTGTCTCTGCGAGTGCGGTTGAGGGGATTAGTCTGTGCCTGAGTGCCTGGAATAATGATCACTGCAGCGGAGAAACACATTTCAGGAGATAAGGGCAGGCAATCTGCAAGCAGAGGACTTAACCAGCTCCCCGTGGCTTATTGTGGAGCTCGGAGAAAAAAGTCAGCGCCAACCACTGGGCTACACCGCACTTTCTGCACAAACTGGAACAATGCACACAACTGGGGCTTTATTCCACTTCCAGGGACATCAGACACCAAAATAACGTCATAAAGTTCTCCAAAACGAGGCAGTTTGGCTTCGAGCAGCAACACGTAACTTCAACACTTTAAATGGGAAGATCGTTCTACAACATGGAAATCCACAAGCACATCAATGCTATGCTAAGTGCTGCTAATATTAATATAATTTTTAAATTTAGTCCACCAGTGTTACGGTTTTACCTGCGACCATGTTAAGTGGTGTGAAAGTTTTTATTGAAGACATATCAAATTAGCCAGACTTGCTTAATGGGCCGTTCAATAAATCGCACATCAGCGCTACAACACCAACAATGGGGAAAGGTGCGAACCCTACACCCCGAGGCAAGGCCCGTCAGCGCAGTGCCCCGGACGAATTAATACACTAACAACGTACATTTTGCCACTTCAGCCCGAGTTTAAATATATACACCGGAACTGATTTTGTAAACTTTACAGCATTTTACTGTAAAATCAGCAGCTACCTACTGTAAACAGTTATGCAATAAAATTTCTGTAAATGGCAAAATATTGTTGAAAAAAATCAGATTTTTGTAAAATATAAAGCATTTACAGTGAAATCTACGGTTATTTACTGTAAAATATCCAAACAGTACATACTGAAAATGGCAATGTATCAAAAAAAAAAGAAAAAACACTTTCCCAGGAAAGCAGCAGCAGGTAACAGTTTTTAGAAAATGTTTCATATACTCAACAAAAATATAAACGCAACACTTTTGTTTTTGCTCCCATTTTTCATGAGATGGACTCAAAGATCTAAAATTCATTCCAGATAAACAATATTACCATTTCTTTCAAATGTTGTTCACAAATCTGTCTAAATGTGTGATAGTGAGCACTTCTGCTTTGCTGAGATAATCCATCCCACCTCACAGGTGTGCCACATCAAGATGCTGATCTGACATCATGATTAGTGCACAGGTGTGCCTTAGACTGTCCACAATAAGAGGCCACCCTGAAATGTGCAGTTTTGTCTCACAGCAAAATGCCACAGATGTTGCAAGCATTGAGGGAGCGTGCAATTGGCATGCTGACAGCAGGAATGTCAACCAGATCTGTTGCTCGTGCATTGAATGTTCATTTCTCCACCATAAGCCGTCTCCAAAGGTGTTTCAGAGAATATGGCAGTACATCCAACCGGCCTCACAACAACAGTCCACAGGCCACAATTGACAATCTGATAAACTCTATGCAAAGATGTGTTGCACTGCATGAGGCAAATGGTGGTCACACCAGATACTGACTGGTTCTGAGTCCCCAGACCCCCAATAAAGCAAAAAAAAGCACATTTCAGAGTGGCCTTTTATTGTGGACAGTCTAAGGCACACCTGAGCACTAATCATGGTGTCCGATGAGCATCTTGATGTGGCACACCTGTGAGGTGGGATGGATTATCTCAGCAAAGCAGAAGTGCTCACTATCACACATTTAGACAGATTTGTGAACAATGTTTGAGAGAAATGGTAATATTGTGTATCTGGAATGAATTTTAGATCTTTAAGTCCATCTCATGAAAAATGGGAGCAAAAACAAAAGTGTTGCGTTTATATTTTTGTTGAGTATATATTTGGGTGAAACCATCATTTGAATAAATGTATTTTATTGTGTAAAATGTATGTTTTATTCATGCATTCATTTTAGATAAGCTTGACCCTGTCTTCCTTAAGGTTGCTGCTGAAATTATTGCTTAACCATTAACTTATATTTTTAACTTGTCTCTTTCTAATAATGAAATCCCTGAAGTGTGGAAATCAGCATTTGTTCTTCCTCTCCTAAAAGGAGGTGATCCTTCGAGTTTGAACAATTACAGGCCAATCTCCAAATTATGTGTCTTGGCTAAAGTCTTGGAAAAGCTTGTCAGTGAGCAACTTAAAGACTTTTTAGACTTAAACGGTACCATGGCCCAATATCAATCAGAAAGTTCAGAAAGCAGCACAGCACAACTACTGCTACTACTAAAGTAGTGAATGATGTCATTGAGGCCTTGGATGACAAAAAATACTGTGCAGCCCTATTCATTGACTTGTCAAAAGCCTTTGACACAGTTGATCATCACAGACTTTTGAATAGGCTTTTTGATATCGGCTTGTAAAGCCAGGCTGTTGGATGGTTTGGAAATTATTTGACAGCCAGAACTCAATGTGTGCACACTGCTGGACTCTGTTCTTCAGTTCTTCCTGTTTTAAAGGGTGTTCCCCAAGGCTCAACATCAGGACCGTTGTTATTCACCATTTATGTTAATGATCTGTGTCAGGATATATCAAATTGTATGTATCACCTGTATGCTGATGACACAATTCTTTATTGTGCATCTCGTTCACTGACGCAAACCTTTGACTTTCTACAGTCTGCTTTTGATCGGTTGCAGTCACATTTAACTGACTTGAAAATGGTGCTAAATGCAGGTAAATCTAAATTGATGGTCTTTTCTGGTGGCAAAGCATTACCTGCCAACCTTCCCAAAATCACCACAGCCCAAGGGGCAGAAATCGAACTTGTGACCTCATATAAGTATTTGGGTATCACCATTGATAATAACCTGTCATTTAAGGAGCACATTGACAGTCTTGTGTCTAAGTGTAAACTTAAAATTGGATTCTTCTTTAGAAATAGGTCCTGTTTTTCACGTCAGGTCAGAGACTATTTAATCTCTACAACCTTCTTACCATTGTTGGACTATGGTGATTTGTTATTTATGAATGCACCTGAAAAATACTTGAAAAAACTTGATACCGTGTATCACTGTGCTCTACGTTTTATTACTGGCTGTGGATATGGTGTCCATCACTGTCTGCTGTATGCTGCTGCAAATCGTCCCTCCCTGTCTGTCCATAGACACTCTCACCTGCTACTCTTTATTTACAAATCTGTTCTTGGGCTGCTACCGTCTTATTTGACCACATATTTGATCAGATCTAGTGACCGTCGTGGACTGCGCTCACAGGATTTCATTAAAATGTTTGTTCCTAGAGTCAGAACAGAAATGGGTAAGACAGCCTTTAAATGTGCCGCCCCCTCTACCTGGAACAGTCTCTCGATGGATTTGAGACTAACAGAACTGGTCACTGTTGGTGAATTTAAGACTTTGATAAGGGACCGCAAAAGAGCCAACCTTGGACACTGTGACTGTTTTAATTCTTAACTGCTTCTCACTTTGTTTTGAATTGGTGTTTAGAGATCGGTTTGGTTTCAATGTGCTGATGTCTGAATGTATTTGTTGTTCTTATTGTGTAACTGTCTACTGCTGCCATGCCAGGTCCCTCTTGAAAAAGAGATTTTAAATCTCAATGAGGCTTTTATCTGGTTAAATAAAGGATATAATAATTTACAAAATAATATATTTCCAATAAATGGTCTGTAAAATAGTTAAAGATTTCTCTATATGCATTAAAATATGGCAAGTTTGCTGTGGTTTGAAATGCATTACCAAGTTGAAGGACTTCAACTTCAACTTTATTATAGTCCCGTGGTGAAACTGTTTTTCAGCAGCAGACATCAGCACACAAGGACATGACAACACACAAATCATACAGACATTAAAAAAATCTGGAAAAATCCTGAACTCAAGTGAAAAAAGACGACACTTAAACCACAAAATGCCAAAGACTAAGAGTCAGGGCAAACCCATAAAGGTCATTCAGTCATCAGAGAGCTGTGCAGCAGATAAATAAACAGGAATGATGAACATACAAGATAAAGCAGATAAAAACAGATTCAATAAAAAGTCAATAAATAGTCAAGGATTAAAATCTAAAAGTCGACAATCAATTCCAGCCACAAGATGCACAAGACAAGAAAAACTAGTCAGGCCAATGAGTTAAGGTTTTCAATAGAAACTGGAATAATAGAAGTTCTGGCTCGCCTAGTTTTGGTTCTGTAACGTCGTCCAGAAGGGAGAAGATCAAACTCTGCAAACAGAGGTGGTCAGGGCAGTTCAGCATTTGTTGGGCTCTGCTAAGAACACGTCTGCTGTAGATATCCTGCAGCTGAGATCACTGCACTCCGATCAGCTCACTCACTAGGATAATGATTGTGTAAATGGAAACAGCGAGGAAGCTGTTTCTGATCATGCAGTAGTAATGCTGTTAAGTAAAAGACTGTAATGATACCTTGAATAAAAATATAGAAGGTAAACAGTTATAGAACATAAAATAATATTCCTGATAATTTAAATAGAGTGATGCTATCATAAAGTGTTTACAGTAACTAACTGTAAAATTTACAACAGCCTTTTTACAGTGTACTGTAGTGCCAAGTTCAGCTGAAGCCGTGGCACGACATCCAATCAGCATCAAGAATGAACACTGCTGCATCAAGAGAGAATAAGACAAACATGTTTGTAATGTTGTAATGAACCAAATGATTTAAACAACAGGCCTCCAAACCTGATGCAGAAGAAGAAGAAGAAGAAGGAGAAGAAGAAGAAGAGGAAGAAGAAGGAGAAGAAGAAGAAGAAGAAGAAGACGAAGA